>VXAX01007444.1:488105-683981 GCA_013399835.1 Leptocoma aspasia | reverse complement strand
TTTTTTTTTTTTTTTTGGTCTATCCATTATGTCAGACGATAATACAAGATTTATAATTGGTCCTGTTAAGGATTCTATAAAATTTCACAATTTGTTCTCATCATTCTTGAGCAGAGTCTCTATTGAGTTTTAGATATGAGAATAAAAGTGGCAGCTGAGTCAGAAGGGATCAGAATCTGAAGTAGTAGTTAGTACATGGTATCCTGGAATGATGGCTCATGCTGCTGTTCCAATGCATGGGATGTTTTGGATTGAAGAATATAGGATGATCACACTAGGGAGATTTGAGAGGGTGCAGGAGGAGGACCGAAGAATAAAGAGTTCTGGGTGTATTTGCCACGCCATAAATATATTCAATTCATGTTTCTAAACAAGTCAGGAATAGATTTAAATCTTTTTGGTGCAAAAGTGGCCATGTAAATTTAAGTAGACAAAGAATTGTTGCAATATGGAGCTGCATCTATTGGGAATTCAAAGAATTAATTTTAAGATGAAAACATTAAATCTTATATCCCTGTTATATGGAAGTGGCAGCTCTGATGTCCAATTTTAAGACAAGAAAATAAACATATTAAAAGACTGAAATACCTGTTCAGGGAGAATGTGCTGCAGGTATGGAGGGAAAAATGAGAAAACAAAGTTGTCTTATGCATAGTAGCTCTTTGCTTTTTAGATCTTCAAGTGCAAATGTGCTGGTAAAAACTGCTTTAGCGGCAAGCTGTGATATATTTCCTACTCCCCTTTTTGCATTATACACTTCATGTTTTCCTCATGTACCTGTAGATTACCCATACATCTTCATGTTTAGATTACCATACATGAACATGTTTCTGACAATAATACAGAAAAATATTCATCCTTTGAGAGAAGAACACAAAGAATTATAAATATGTGCTTGGCCAGCCTGTATCCTCATTGTTAGTCCTTAGAACTTAGTTTAGAGTTAGGTTGTCAGACATCAAAGCCAATCAGACATTACTTCTGAGAACACTGTTGGTAAAGTGCTTCATTGATTGTTAGCTATGATTTCTGGTGATTTTCCAATCTTTCCAAATAAAGGAGCAGCCTGAAGAGGAAGCTGTTACTCATTGCTTTACTCCATGAAGGTCTTCACTTGTACGAGCTTTCCACACTCAGACGAACTGAGACCAAAACAAGTAATAGTAACACTAGTTCCACTCAACAACTTGGGTTATTCACTGGAATCTAGCAGTTTATAAAAGCTCCTGAAAGGTTTAAACAACAGCTATTGTTTATTACCATACACAAAGTCACAGTCTAAGAAATGAAATGGTAGCTGAAAGTAAAGGTTGCTCCATCTAAAGCAGGGTCAGTTTGCATACTGGATGTGGTGAATAGCTTTCAGTTCTAATTAGTGTATTAACTTAGCAAATAGATGACTTCCAACCCTTAATTTCCTTTAAAAATGGAATGTTTTTAAGTTCCTTTCCAAATACATTTCTAGACAAGCTCTTACCGGTTGCTTCTTACAAATGTATACTGGTGTTCTATATGGGGTAAATGAAGCAGAAGGCAGGTTGCATTTATCCTATGACAAGATGAAAAGCTGATTACGCAGATGAGTGCAGATGAAGTGGAAACCTCTCAGAGATTAGGTTTTGCTCTCACTGTGCCCTACATTGCAGCCCAGCCTGACATAATCATTTCATGTTGGTTGCTTTCTGTGAACTCTTGTTTCCATATAAATCACGTGTTTGGAAAATGAAGTTACTAAGAAAGTAATTGTTAATCTCTGTTTGAAAGTACTAGACATAAGAAGAGCAAGACTTACTTTCAGCCAGGGTTTTTTCCATTCCCTAGTCTGCAGACATGTCTCAATATGCAGAGTATGAGCTAGCACTTGTATAGGTACCAGCTGATGGTCAAAAAATTGCCGGTAAAAAGTAGGAAAACTCATTTTGTTAAGTTTTCAAAAGGAAAGGAAGATATGAGTGGTCTAAAGTGATAAGAATTTGATAATCTCTAGTACTTCAAATAGAGCTGTATGTTTTCTGTTTAAGTTTAGGAAGTTCACAATTATTTATGAAAGATTTGCACAATGAGATAATAAAGAATTTAACTAATTCATGAAGCAGAACAAAATGTGAGATTTTCAGGAGGCTACAAGTTACAGTGAGAAAAAGTATTTTGTTGCAATATTCACTACACAGACAAGGGTCTTAAATGCCTATGAAAATTACTAGAGAATTTCTTTCTCCTAATTGTGTCTGTTACCAGACATATTTTAACCCTAACTCTTTTACTTCTGAATTGTCGCTGTTATTTTTACTTAAATCAGTTATTCCAAAAGTCTTTTTCTTCCTTTATGGTGCCTTTCAGAATGAAGAACTTCCAGGAAAGAGTAGCAGGAAGATGACTTGTAGAAAAGTGAGGTTCAGACCAATGAACTAGGTCCTTGCTCCACCTAAAATTCTGTCCCTTCAAGTAGCAAAGCATTTTATGAGCTGGTTTAGGACTGCAGTTTTTATTCTGATGTTCCTCTTCTAGCAGCGTTAGGAGTAAAGGAGAGAATTTCTTGTCCTCTAATGTTGCAGTTCAGAGTTATGTCTGGTTTGCTTGAGGGCTGTATTGCAATTACTGCGGTGAGCCGTAGCGACATGATTGGCAGCGATGCTCATCCAGGAGCAGAACAGATTTGGCGGATTATGCAACGGCAGTTAACGACGAAAATAAGCAAGCTGCCGCCGCGACGCGTTAGCTCCCCACAGCCCCGCGCTTTGCCGGAGACTCTGTATCCGACACCCCAAGGGGCAGACAGGGATCCCGATCCCGGTCCCGGCAGCGNCCCCGCCACGGGAGCGGACGGGAGAGAGAGAACGGGAGCGAGCGGGAGCGAGCGGGACCGACAGCGCGGGGCAGCTGCAGCCCGGCAGCCCGTGTCCTCCCCGGCACCTGGAACAGCAGCAGGAGCATCGCCACCCGGCGCGCTGCCTCTCGCAAGGTAATACTCTTTCGTTCACTTGCCCGCCGGTCTGCCCATCTGCTCGGTTCCCCGCAGTGGCTCTGTCGCAATCGAGTGGATTACAAAATAAAACCACTAACTCAAGACTGCAGGGAAGGGATCTGTTTGATCGTCATTAGCATCTCGTCTTCTCTGTGGCTGCTTATTTATAAATAGCTTCTGTGGAGTCACGAGAGCTGGCATCTCTTAGTTTCCCTTGCGGTCCGAAGAAGGTCCGTAGATTTCCTCCCTCCCCCTTTCTTGACAGCGCTATTAAAGTAAATTTAACTGGATTACTTCCCCCCGACCCAAAATGACTCTTAAAACTATCCTCGATTTCTTCTGCTCTGGTGTGCGGGATAGGTGCAGTGAAGCGGGACTGCAGATTGCTGTAATTCTGTAGCATTTGATGTGTGCAAATACCGTCGGGCACTCGGGAGGGCAGATGAGTGGGAAGCACGTGATTAATATTTACAGCGTTCAATCTGTTACTCTGTGTTGTGGAGCTTATAGGGGTCACCATTGCAGATGAGGCTGAAGGACTGTTACCCTGAGTTAGAATGCATTTGTATGTATGCTGACATTTGCTAATGTCTTTTACACGTAGGAAAAGGACAAATACTGACATTCTGGAGAAACCCTTCTCTTGCTGCTTTGCACAGTCTCCTTTCTTCAGCTGCAATATTAAATCACATCATGATACAACAGACAGAAAGTTGGTCTGGGAACTGTATATATTTAGTCCTTCCGGCTGTCCCAGTCTTGTCTTGTGATACTTGTTTTCTCAAGTGTGTAGCAGGAATCATAATGAGTTCTTTTCTTGTAGCCTCACAGAAAATCAACCAATCTTAAAAAATTGCTGAGAAATTACAGAGGAAGGAATTTGGAATACGTTCCTAATTTTAGTTAATTTTTTACACCCATCCTTTGAATCATTCATGATGCTTTAATGATCATTTTACATGTAGAAATATCTTGTGCAGGTGTTATCATTAAACTATTATGTACACATTTAAAGATATTTCTACAAGTATATCTGTAGCATTCCTATGAAGTTTAGGTAAATCACTTCCTTGTGATGTTGTGAAACTTTCGTCTTTCAGGTAGCTTGGACTGTGCTTGCAGGTGAATAGGCTTGTTTTGGTAAGTTTCAGCAGAAGCAGTTCAGCAACGCTGGGTTAAATGGAGAGTGAAAAAAAGAACTGCTTTTTTGTGTTACTATAAAAAAAGAAACTGTCAATGTATAACATCATTAACATAATTTGAAGGACTGTAAACAGAAAGTTGTAGTTTGGTATGAAATCAAACATGTTGTGAGCAATGGAAATAAGTTTTTACTTGAGTTGAACCTATCTCACTAAAAGTCAGGCGGCATGGACATGCATGTTCCTGTGTGGTTTTTTAACGGATGAATGTGTAAGGGGTACAGCTACACGGGCATAGGTGACTTAATCATGCATTAAGTAGTAAACAGGACAATGTTTCTCTAATATTTTGCATCTTGTGAATATAAGATTGAAGTAGAGGCATGGGTAAAAGATTATTATCTCTGTAGAGATTTTCTTACATGGATAGGTATTTCCAGAAAATTTGAACTTTTCCTTTCAATTTCTGTTTTCAGATTTTCATATCTGTAAAGTTAAAGCTATAGGCAAATACCAAGTAGAAAATTGGGAAATGGCTGGGTTTCAAAATAAATGCCAAGGTAACGAATGTCAACTTTATACCGAAATTTGTCAGGATATAAAAAGGTGGGGAAGAGACAGTTCTGCCTGGGATATGAAGAAGTACTTGGCAAGGGGTGGAGATGGGGGGTTTTGTGGTTTTGGTGTTCTGTTGGGGGTCTTGGGATTGGGGTTTTTTGTTGTGTTTGTTTCGTTGGTTGTTTTATGCTTAGTAAAAGACCTAGGGCCTTCACACTATCCTTTCTGAAGCTTTGATCCTGCTTTAACTTGCACACATAAAATGTTTGAAAGTGAAGCCAAAAGTCAAAAGCAACCTTTGCAATTAAATCCAAATAATACTTTCCAGACAGTGGTCAAGAGTAGGAAAAAAAAAGCAAGAACAATCACAGAGGTCTTCATTAAGGCTTGAGAGCTGGATGGCTTTTTGCTCCTATAGTATAGTACTTAGGAACTGAATGAGTTTAATTCTTAAAAAAGACCAACTTTTCTATGTGCCTTTATGTTGCAGTTTCCAAGAATTAGTTTGCATCCCTTTCTCCACCCAGTCTTCCTGGAATCTAAGTCTCTCAGCTTTTAATTTTTCTTTAGCTATTTTGGCATGAAATAACTTCCTCTTTTAGCTTGGATCTCATATGACTTAAAAAGATATATAATCTGAATGTATATTCCATTAGGTTTTAGGTATCAGGAGGAGTACCAAAAGGCAGGAAACTGGCCATCATGGAGTAATCAAATTCATATAACTCAATGGAATCTGAACCTTAACCAAGTGTAAATTGTTTCTACTGTTTCAGAATGTTTTATGTATTTATACATTATTCCTCAATGACAACCCCTCATTTTTTAGTTAATAATCATGTCACTGCTATAGTTGCTAGTTGTGACCATTAATGTTTATTTCCCCATACTTAGAGACAGTAGGAGTAAAGACTGCAGTAATATTTTAATGACAAAGCTCAAGTTGATTCTTGATTTTTTTTTTAATCTGGTTTTGTGTCTAGTGGCCAGAGTAGTTCAAATCTCCTCTGAGACAGTGGAGTGTGTAGAGCTTAGAGCTGCCTGTAACCAGAAACCCAAGGGAAGAGTTCTTTTTGCCATGATCATTTAGTCTTACGCAATTTCATTACATCTTTCCAGATTAATATTTGTGATTTTTCTTGCCTGTAGGTGTTGCCAGACTAGAGATACAATATGTATAGCTAAATATGCAGTATGTATATCTCAGCACTTCTGGCTGAGAAGTTGGAAAGAAAGCACGCAAAATGCAATGCTTGAGTTCTTATCCAAGTCCCAATCTCCTAGGCAGGCAGATACTAGCATTTCTTCTCTTTCCACGGAAGATTGAGCCTCCAATCATTACTTTGGACATTAAGCTTGACTTTAAATCCAGTTCTACAGGGTGATAATTGAGAGCTGATTATCTCCACAAGACCATATACCTTTTGTTGAGTTGGGCCCTTAGAAAATTACAATAGACCTTTAAATTCTTAATATTGAATTGCTTCTGTCCTCCACTGAAAGATTCATCAAGTCTTATAGATTAATTTAAATGGCACTACTGAAATCCTGAAGTAAAACGGGCATTTCTTACATCAAGATTTAAGCTGACATTTTTCTCAGTCATTCTCTGGATCCTGTGGTATTTTAAGCTTATTATATTGAAATACTGTGTTCTTCATGTTTTAATCTTATTGCTTCTTTTCCCAAAGAGGATTGCTTAAGTTATAACTTCCTTGGGGTTTTATGTAACTTGCTTAATCTTAAACTAATTTGAGTTTTATCATTATTTAAAAATATTTTTATTGGTAAAAATGCATTTGCTGCTGACAGACTTGCTGAATTTTATAAAAATTCTGTGTTCAATCTTCCATGATAGGGAGCAGACCAAGAAAATGACAATGGCATACAGGCAATTAACCATTTTCAAGACTTCTAAAAATGTTAATGATATGCACTTGGGACTGGTAAAACAGAGTAAATGTATACCTAAAACATAGTGCTTACTTCTTTAACAGGCCTTTTGAAAACCTGTAATCTCTCCTAGCAATTTGGTTTATAATTTTTTGTTAATTGTAGTCATATGTTAAAACCATTCAGCTATGCATGAAATGCTACTAGCAAAAAATTGGAATGAAAAAACCAGAGGTGACCATAGTTCTCTGATCTAATACTTTCTGCTTTGAAGTGTTAATATTATCATCCCAAGCCATTACATCCCATTTTATCTTGTACCGCCAAGGTTTTCAAAACTTGAATTATTGTTAGAATTTTTGAAAGAACCCAACGTTGCTTAAGGCTAAAATAATTTCAAAACCACTAAAATTTTTGAAGAGAGAAAAGTTAAAACTATTACTGAGTTTATTTTCAACCATTACATCATTTTTGAAAAAATATGCATACTTAAAAATAGGTTTGTTAACTTGCCAAATACATTATTTTAGAAAATTGTTCTTGATTCTTTAGAACTTAATGTGGGACAGAGTCTTTGACCTTTAATTACAGAAAGATATATTTAAAACCTGCTGAATTTTGTGAAGGAGTCTTTCTATAGATATAAAATGTTGTTATGGGAGGGGTTTTAATTGCTGTTATTATCCTTTAAATTCAATTTCTCTCTTGTTTCCACCACTGAAGCTTCCTTATGATTTGCACCTCCTTTTGTGATTAGTCCAAACTTTTTGCAGCTGTATTTTCTTCCCTTGATCAATACATTTGCTGCAATGTAGCCTTTTTGTTTCTTTCTTTGCTTTCCCTGAATACCGTACTGGGTTTAATGTTCAGAATATATGGCCGGATACGTCTCTGAAAGTGATGTTTGGTGAAAGACCTCTGATCTGAAAGGCTGTATGCCAAATGCCTCATTTAAATATCATTATGAAACTAAAAAGCATGGACATTCAATAATTAAATAAATAAATATGTACTTTCTTGGTTTGGGGAAATTAAAGATGTATTAAGGCAATACAGAACAAGATGCAGCTCTTGCTGAAGAGTTGGCTGAAGAGTTGGCTACTTGAACAAGCAAAATTAAAGCTTTTTGACAAAGATTAACAAGAAGTTGATCCTTTTATTTAGAAAATACTTATTTAATTCATGTTATTTTCCTGTAGAAATATCCTATACTTGCTGCCAGAAGTGGAAACAAGTTAC
The DNA here is from genome assembly GCA_013399835.1 of Leptocoma aspasia. NCBI lineage: Eukaryota > Metazoa > Chordata > Aves > Passeriformes > Nectariniidae > Leptocoma > Leptocoma aspasia. The sequence continues at coordinate 676,184 of VXAX01007444.1, read as the reverse complement.
TGTGTATCCTGTAAAACTTACCCATCGATAAAGTATTGAGAAAAAATGTTTTTTTGTAAGGGTATTATCTATCTGGGTTAAAACTGGAAAAAGTCATGTGTGCAGTTTATGACCCAAGTCTGACATCATACAAATATGATATTGCAAGTTTGCGTCTTTTTGTTCACTGTAAATATATTTTTTAATCTTACTTTTCCTGATAATACATTTTATCAGGATATTTACTTATCAATAATATTTTTGTGCTGAAATATGTAAAGATTATATTTTAGATAATGTGAATAGTTTGTCTGTAGTAGCTGTTCTAGTATGAGTATGGCTTTTTGCTTGTTTCTTTCTTTGTTGCTTGAAAATCAGCTGACAATTAATAAGTGCAGCTTTTCATTAAGATGTCTGTAACCTGAGGCTAAAGATGTTTTCCTCTTGCCTCGAATTACTCTTTACATCACTATATGAGTTCAGCTGAATATTAGCCACTATCCCCTGTACACATATCAAGCAGTAGTTTTCTACTTTAAGTTATAAAATTTCATTGTGAGTGTTCATCTTAGATACAAAGAATATAGGGAAGGTGTTAGGGATGTTGTAGGGGAGAGTCACTTGTCTGAATGAGGTATGTATCTTGATGTAAAATTAGTAAAGCACAGTATACCATGTGATTGTTGTTGAGGAATGAACCCTGTCTTTGTTTTTAAATAGATAAAATAATTGTAACCTTTATTTTAATTCCCAGATTTGGCAAAATACTCTTTTCACAGACTTTTCTGAACGATAAGAGACCCACACTGGTCATTGAGCCCAGCTCAAGTGAATGGCACACACAGGGATAGAACCCACAACTTTGTCATTATTAGCACCATGCTCTAACCAGCTGAACTAATTACAGGTTTTCTTACCATCAAAGAGAGTTTGGGGTAATGTTTGTTTGCTTGTTTATAAGCATCTTTTGCATTCCTTTGAATCATAAGTTTGAGCTTCTACATATGGCGAGAGTATGAGGAAATGTTTTCAGTGGTACTTGCCTTTCAGTTTGCCTCTTCAGCACTCAGAAAACTCTGTTCTAGTCAAACAAAAAACAAAACTAGAAGCATGATTGACTCATCTGCTCTCTTGGTTCTTTCCATGCCAAATGTCTAAGAGCAAGGTGGAGAGTGTAAAAATCTGACTAAAGTGCAGAAGGAATTTTTTTTTTGTTTGCTTAAATGCTGTACTTCTTGAAATAGTCTGTTTCAAACAGGCTGTTACTGTGTTATTTCTTTAGGATATGTGTACAGATTGCATTTGCTCATTTTCTGCTTTAATGTCTGCTGGTTTGCTACTTAATGTATTTCCTACATTAAAGACTTTTCATATTTGTAATAGCCATTGCAGACTTTTTTATTAGCAACCTCTTAAACAGTCAGATGGGTGAGTTTGTGAAGGAAATCTCATTTCATAACTAATTCTTGCAAACTAGTCACCTTTGACGAACAGATTTTGGACATTTTTGTGGTATGGTTGACTCTAAAAACAGTTTCATGACGACATGTTTTGTGACAACTTTTTTTTTTTTTTTAACTTGCTGATGCAGTTGTGCCCGAAAAGGAGAGATACTGGTTTGCTAAACTGAAGTAGGCTACAGAGGGATGAGATATTTCACGTCAGACTCCTTTTGGGAACATTTTTTGAAACCTGGTGGTGCAAATAATGCATATATAATTTTATATTTGACTAGTCAAACATAAACTTTTTTTTTGTGTATGTAAATGGTGATTATTAGTTCTAAACCCCAAAGTATCATTGCTGCTTTTTTCCGTCTTCTGTACACTCAGAAGATAATATGCATGTTTTCAGCTATGTCAAATGAGACAATGATCTACAAAGGATGAGAACAAGTATGGGACACTTTGGCTACTGAGAATGTATTTGTTCCTAGTGAGGCATCATCATATTACTCAGTCCAGTTAGAAACTTTAAAATCCCATTTTAATTAGCTTTACATGCCTTATGTAAATTATCTTTTTGTTAAATTATGGTTTTTGGTTTCAAGAAGTTTAGACTTCCTCATCTTTGGATCACAAGGAGGAGGTATTCAGAGATCTGGGTTTCAGATTTTTCATTTCATGGACTCTGTCCTGGATTTCCTGGTTCTTGGTGTGGATTAGATTGAACAGAATGACACGGCCAAAGGTTATTTATGGTTAAAATTGGTTTTGGTATACAAAGCTCTGCACTGTGGATTAACTTAATGACTTTCCACCCTATGTCTTGGGTTATTTCTCTGTTTCATCTGAATTTGTTGGCAAGCCTCTAATATGCTTTAATACTTCCCTTGTGCCATTGGATGAGATCTAAAATTTAATAAAGCAGCTTCCTGTCTGGCACAGGCTCTGTATTATATTCCTTAATGCTCCCTTTGCTGGTGTAATTCAGTACTTGTGAAGTTGAGAAGAGCAGTATTTTAAACTGCTATTGCTAACAAGATGCAGTATCGTTCAAACTATTACACAAATAATTAAATACTCTACATTTGGTTGGTATTTTTGTGTGTGATGTTTGGTTTGGGGTTTTTTTGTTGGTTTTGCCACAATTCAATAAACACAATGTAGACTTACAGTTGGAAAGTTCTATATGAAATTCATTTATTTGTGTCAAAGCTGCTGGAAGGAGCTGTAATATTTTGTCTTCATGAAGATATTATAACCTTTATCTTTCTAATGACAATATTTGTAAGTCCAGTGAAAATTTGAAAGAACCTCAGAGAAACTTGAGAGTTTAGGCAAGAGAAGAAAATGATGGTATTTGTCTCTTTTTGTCTCTATCAAACCAGTTGTGCTCAGTAAACATATATTATGGTAATTTCGTTTCATTGTCTTTGAGTTTGTGATGTGAAGCCTTGGTCTGTCCACATTTTTACTACCTTTCCTCTACCATGCATTTTCTGTTGTGATGTGTTAATTAGCTACGTAGCTCAGAAAATTAATCATAGTGTGCTCAGAAACAGGTTGTCACCTAGTAACAATCAGATATTAGGGAGAGCTGGGAAAGTAAGGAATTTCAATTCTGTCTGACATAAGCATCAGAGAAAGGAGGAAGACCATCTGTCATGCTGAGAAGGGAATGATGTGTCCTGCTAGAGAAAAGGAACTGTAGGAATGGAGTCCTGGGTTTTTTAAGAGCATGTTTTGAACAGCATAATGAATGAGGGTGTTTGGGCAATGAATGAGGGTGTTTGGGCAATGAATGAGGGTGTTTGGGCAATGAATGAGGGTGTTTGGGCACTGGAACAGGCTCCAGTGGTCACAGCACCAGCCTGACAGAGTTCAAGAAGCATTTGGACAATGCTCTCAAGCACTTGGTGTGACTCTTGGGGTGTCCTCTGCAGGGCCAGGAATTGCATTTGATGATCTTGATGGGTTCCTTCCAAATCAGCTTTTTCTATGATTCTATGAAATATGTTACATAGTAATATGATGGCTTCCTTTTAAACACTGTTGCCTGATTTTGACTCTCTTAAAATTATGAAAATTTCTGTTGTATTTATGCTTTTTCAGTTGAAAACTGAAATTCCTGCATTTTTCAATGGAGGAGCAGGTGTTCTCCAGCTTTTTGTGCTCCTGGGCTTTAGGTCTTTCCCTAATGCTTATGCATTTCCTAATGACTTCAGACTTCTCCACTTTAATTGTGGTAGCAAAGTTCCTTCTCAATAAAAAACAATTTAGTTCTCAAAAGGAGCAAACAAACTTCTGTTATGTATCCAAAGAATGTAAATATATCCCATCTCTAGGAAGAAAATATGTGATGAAAAGAATAGGAAATAAAAATTAATCAATAAATCTGCCTATAAAAGTGCAATTACACTATTGCATGTTGATTCAAAATAGATTTGTATAGTACCTGTATGTTAGCCAAGTAAACAGAACGTATATTTTTTTTGTTATTCCAAGTTTTCTGGATGTCTTAGCAGTTCCACAAAATAGTACAAGAAGAAAATATTCAGCCTTTTTTATTTTCTAACTATTTCCTTGATAAATAAGCAGCAAGACCTAATTACATTGCGATGGTGTTATGCTGGTGGTTGTGCTGAGTAAAAAGGGAACAGGCATGCTTGAATGGTTCTTTTTACTAAATGTTCAACAGCAAGTTAACTTTTAACATAGAGAGGGCAAGAGATTCCACCATTCAAAAGTAAAGTCTCTTTGAAATGAGTGTTTTAGTGACCATCTTGTGACCTGATGGAACAGCAATGGCTGAGAGAACCCTGGAGACAGAGGAATGACGTATGAGAGAGAAAGATTATGACTACAACTATGAGTGTTAGCAATGTTAATGTTTTTGTGGCAGATTTTCAAGGTAAAAGATTTGTATCAGAAAATACTGAGAGAAGATTGTGGCTCTGCAGGCTTGTTATTTGTCATACTAAATTTGCCATAATCAAGTTTGACAGGCTTCTCTTTATTTTTTCCAGCAGACAATATTATTGTTGAAGATTAGTCAGATGCCTTCCATCCATTCCCTGCCTCACATGCTATGTCATGCAAGCTTTGGAACACTTAGAACATAATTTAAATGAATGACTAATTTGGCAAGCATAATGGAAGGCACGCATACCATCCTTCAATTGCACAAACCCATTATGGAACTTTGTTACATCAGCTTCTATCATCCAGATGGGAAAGTCACAGGATTTACTTATATGGGCTCTGGAGCTCTGGATAGAACCAGTAAGAGTTTCTGTGGCTGCTGTGAAGTAAGGGAGAGGTTAGACATGGACCTGAGAGAACGGCCATATAAAGACTGTGGAGTTATTATTTTCAAGCAAACTACCACAAAAGACCTTCTCAATGAAATGTACAAACTAACTGCTGAAAAGGAAAAACTGTTACCCAGTGTTTTGAGATCTCATCATATTCTGGACCTTAAGGCAGGACATCATGAGGAAAAGCGACAAGATGTTTCCGCAGTCCCGAAACTTAAAGGTGATAATTACTCCGGTGTTACACATCAGCAGGAGTTATTGCTGGGTTCTACAAGGAGAGACAATTTGAATCACAAAAAAATGAGGAAATACAGAAGGAAAGACAGCTTTGAGGAGACCAGACATCGGAAAGAGGGAAAAAAGATACATGAACATCTCTTTTTACTGAGTACACAAGACATGCAACAGAAAAATAAGAAGATGGTCTCCACAAGACTTTCTACCAGGAGTTATCCCACCTCCTTTTCTCCCTCCAGCTGGCTAATAGTAAAAGGTAAGGATAATTTACCAGCAGACAGTAGTATACAACCAGAAAGGTGGATAGAAGAGGGGTATTTTCTTAAGAGCAGCAAAGCTGTGAAATTGGATGCTGACTTACCAAGGTCTAGCTCAAAAGACATCAACGATGATGTTGCAGTTGAACCAGTGGATAATGGAGAATGCATTCCTGAAGTTACCAAGGTACAAGAGAGGACCACTTTGGTGAATTCGTCTCACTACAGTCTGTCTAACAAACTCGAGACATTAGGTAAATCTGCAGCTGTTAAAATCTTGAAAAGTAACAAGTATGCTGAGCCAGTATGCAAGGAGAAACCAGGATTCACAGTTCTTGCTGAAGTCCAGGATTTAGACACTTGTATTAAAAAAGTTACCAACCCCCCTGCAGAGTCTTTACCTGATTCTCACAGAGATAATGAAACCATTTCTCCTGTTCTTACAACAGCACATAACGAGTTTATATCAAGAAGTGATGTATACTCTGTAGATGAAGCTGCTGGAGACTCTAATAACAGTGTGCTGCAGGAAAAGGAGGAAGACGGCTCTGGTTTGCAGTACAAAGCAGAGAGAGTACACATTACTGATGAATCATGCAACCTTGTGGGAGCAGTTAATAAAGCTCTTCTGAAAGTTATCCGGAGCGACAGTTTAGATGAAGCTGCAGAATGGAAGAGACTGCAACAAATTACAAGAGTAGACAGAAACCTGCCAGGCTCACTATATGAGAAAAGGACCACGGTATCCCGGGGAAACGGCAAGCATTTATTTTTGAACCTGCCTGTAAATGAAAGTCCTGATATTCCTCAGACAAATAATAATCTTAAACTGGAAGAGAAAAGGCTGCATTCACCCCCATTAGCAGCAGTGAGTAATGTTTTTAGTAATTCATATCCGCTATCTAATACACACAAACAAATGTCACCTATTCCTTCTCCGTTATCTTCGAGACTGCCTAGCCCGCAGCTGCATCACCGGATCCTCCCGTTACCAGCACAGCACGCCGAGGACGAATCCATGTTCAGTGACTATGGCCATGGAAGACACGGTGGTGCTATAAACTTCTCTTTCAGTGATTTGGAGCCACAGTTTTATCGGAAGTTTCCTGATCCTGGAGAATTGGGATTTGCCACCAGACAATGGGGTCTACATCAGAATGCAGCTGCAGGACATTTTGAAAAGTGTGCTGTGCGAGAGAAATTAACTCCTCAGACACAGCAGAATTTCTGCCCAGGTGAGTCCTATTTCATACATTTCTGAACTAGTAGAATCAATCGAGTGTCAAAGTCTTGGAGTGTTTTCTGGGTTTGTTTGGTTTGGGTTTTTTTAATACTAGCTATTAATAATAAATATTATGTTAAATAAAAAACTACTTTTCACTACTTACAGATTGGGTGAAAAGTTGTTGAAATTTTTAAACAAAAGTTACAGCTATAAAAGATTTCAAGGTACAGTTTTATGTCAGCTTATTTTCAGTCCTGTTGTTACTGAATGTTAGCCAAAGTTAAGGAAAAATCTTTCTGTGTAAAATGAAAAAAGCTTGCATGCTTATTTTCCTGCTTTTCCTGTGTTGTCTTTTAGTATTTCAAAATGTTATGGTAACATTTATTCTCCAAAATGTTCTTTTTGTTTGTTCAGCTTAACTGATAGAATATTTTCTGAACAAGCTAATTTACTAAGTCCTTAAGTATAGGACTGGTGCTTTGACCATTTAGCTACAAGAGGTCGATGCAAATTCTCTAAGAAAGGGTTTGTTTTTAAAATGATTGCGTGCAGGAGTCATGTTACAATGTATTTGAGTACAGCGCATGGGTTTATTTATAAAGATATACTGTGTAAAAATGCATAATTACATGACATCCTGAATAGCTATTTTTGTTACCTAGAACATCAACATCTAGACCCTTCATTTTTAACTTAAGAAACAGGAAGGCTGGAGGACCTAATTCTGCAGTGGTCTAGGTGTGGCTCAGACTGACCCCTCTGTCTTGCAGGGGGGCTGGCAGTGCAAAGTGACACGAGGAGGGGATTCCAAAAGGGGAGGTCTGTAGGGATGTGAAACCATTGCCTTAGCCAGAGGGTGTTGAATACTGCCTAAGAGGTTTGCATTTCTGCCTGCTACTTCTAGAAGCTGTGTTAGTTCCACTCAAGACTAAATCAAATTTAAGGTGTTGTTTGGTGAGTTGACAAGGCTGAAAAGATGGGTGCTATGCTCTTCTTTCATTCCTTTCTTGGTTCCTGTTGTGCTGTGCTGTCCTAGCCCTCTCATTATGTTTTGTACTCACCGTACCTTTTGGTGAGCTGGTGTAGCTGACAAAACCAGCAATTTCACCCCTTTGTAAGAATAAAGTAGCACAGCAAATCTTTTTCTCTCTGTTTTACATTAGTATTTTTTAAATTAATGTATAATTTAGAATTGCTGGTTGTGGAACTGTACCTATCGTGCTGTACTCTTGTACTGTCTTTGCCCGGGATAGGGTTAATTTTCTTTACGGTAGCTTGTATGGGGCAGTGTTTTGGATTTGTGATGAAAACAGTCTCGATAACACAGGGATGTTCTAGCTTGTGCTGAGCAGTGTTTGCACAGCATCAATCCCTTCTCTGTTTCTCACTCTGCATGCCCCCGGTGAATAGACCAGGGGCTGCACAATAGGCTGGGAGGGGATACAACCAGACAGATGACCCAGACTAACTAAAGAGAAATTCCCTGCCACATAACGTCATGCTCAGGAATAAAAGTGCAAAGGGGGGGCTTCAGAGGGGTTAGCCATCTTTTGCTTGGGACCTGGCAGGGCAAGCAAAATCTACCCATGGGAGGCGGTGAGTGATTGCTGTAGCGTCACTTGTTTCATTTTTTCTTCCTTCTTTTTCCACTTATCTTTCACTTATTAAACAAAATTTTTGTTCGTTATCTTGTCCCCCAGTTGTTGGGATTTTTCCATGCCACTTGGGGGAAGGGAGGAGGAAGGGAATGAGTCTTTGTGTAGTGCTCATTTTCCCACTGGGTTTAACCCACAATGGTTTTACAAGAAACAAAACAACACACATACATACTAATGGCATCTGTTAGCTGAAAATGCTGGCTATTAACCAGAAACACATATGTGAAGAGAAGAAATGCAGACAAGCCCAATTTTAGTTCTTGTTTTCATTTACCTGACAACATTAATACAGACAGAAAATATCACAAGTTTTTTGGTTGGTTTTTTTTTTTGGTTTTTTTTTCTTTTTCATGTATGATTACATGCCAGGATTATTACTGTTGTGTCAGAAAATCTGTGACTTTAAGGAAAAATTCCCTGTTTTTGCTGGCATATATAATACTGTAGATATGTCTCTGGATCTGGGATAATATGACTTCCATTTCCATCGGAACCAGGCGTGGAATCATTCATATTGACAGAGCACTTGGAATACCAGTCTCCTGTAAACATACATGAATAATTACTGACTATAGTTTAGTGAGACAAATGATGTATCTCCAATTTTAGTTAATGTAAATGATACTAAGATTTACAGTTATAAACCTGCACTCCCGGTTTGATTCTTATCAGATTCCTCTCATGTGTGAAGAGCAGAGTTCAAGACTATTTTCCAGATTTGTCTTCAATGGGGTGTTATTGTGAAATGTTTTCTTTCAATTCCAGTCTGTTATTAAATTGTGTAAATATCTACAATGAGTCTAAGAATTTTTGAGAATTTTGGTCAACTTTTTATCAGTCAGGTTGATTGAAGGCTTTGCTTCATGGCAAAAATGATGGCCTTTTGAATATTTTTCGAAGTTCTATTGCTGTCACAGTATGCACTACTTCTTCCGGAAAAACTTTTGGAGCCTTTTGTTACCCATGTAACATGGTATTTGGAGAATTTCATTGATTAGTTAAATATTCTAATTTATTGGTTTAAATTACAAATTGGACACATCATACAGCTCTACATATAATTTTAATTCTTTTTTCTTGTAGTTTGTGATCATGATTCTCCACAGTCTTTCTCAGTAATTGGAGAATATTCCTTTAGTCAAAACTGAAACAACTAAGGCAGAGTACCTTACTTCTGTACTTCCACTTTTTCTCAAATTAATTTTCTTTTTAGATATATAGATACATATATGGCACGTATATCATAGTTTCATTGCACAAAGTTCTATTAGTAGTTAATTTGAAAGTACAGTTTACTGGAACTTCTTGTTGAAGTGCAACTACTGGCCATGGGAATAGGCCACAGCTTTCATCTTAGTAAGTTAATAGTTAATTGGGAATAATTTATAGTTCAACAATAATTATTTGGCAATTTTCTCTGTAGGTGGGACTGGGAATCAAAACTCCTGTATATGCAATAGTTCTATTTGAATTATCAAAACTCTAAGAAAAAGCTTTAGAATAACTTAGGGCTTTCAAATGATAAACTGCTCAGTTATAAGCAGCAAAAGCAGAAGTACAAACACTAAAATTTCTCATAGAATGACATTTATTAAATCCTCAGACACATACTTCCTGCATTTCTGTATGAAATTCTTTCTACTCTAATATGAAGTACATCATGCTTTTGTAGTCTTAGAGAAGCCTTTAAAAATATCTTAAATGTATCTGAATATCAGATACATTGTCTCAGGGAAAGATTTTCTGAGACATTTTAGTTCCTGTCATTGCTTCTCTCTCAAGTTGTTCACAACAGTAGAAAAAGCTAGGGAGAAAATTTTCAGAGCTATTGTATTAATTTAGCACTGAATGACACCAATATGCTATTTACTAAGTATTGCCCGTAAGAGGAAAAAGATTAGGGATATTTTTAGCACTTGTTGAAGTGAATTTGATTCAGAGCAGGAAACTTAAAAATAAAAATCACTGGTTATGACATAGCTTCCAGGACAGTGACTGGTGACTGTGCTTTGAGTCAGGATGAGACTGGCAAGGGTCATTCACCTCACTTTCTGTTATATCTTTTACTCCTAATGTGGAAAAAAAGAATAAAAATCTGCCAAAAAATGGGAATGGTGAAAGCAAGAAAGGGAGCAAATGAGAAGGATGATGTTATCCTATCCCCACTCAATAAATAATGCTCCTTTTTTGGTATCTAGTAGTTGTGAAGGAAGAAGATACCCAGAAAACACAGAAATCCAAAGTTAGCAGGACTGTAGAGAAACTAAACCAGACTTGGAATAGAACTGAATGATTAAGGTTTGTGTCAGGTAAAATGGCTGAGACCTACGGGACTGAAAAGACAGGCCTATTCTCTTACTCCCTTCTTCCAGCGAAAGCCTCCTCTCTTCACTTTTCCTCCCCTTCTCTGCAACAACTTTGGTGGTTTTTTCTTGCTTTTTTGGTAATTTGAGTCAAATCACTAAGCAAGCTGAAAACTGAGCCAGCAAGGAGAGAGGTGAGCAGCTTTGGCTGGTGCAGTGAGCTGAACAGTTCACAGTGGGCTGACAAAAACCACAGCTCGGATGAGGGAGGACATGTAAGTGTGGCACAAAGGACAGGTGAGCAAGACCACCCCTCCTGCAGGGCATCATTTGATCCCCAAAAATCTCAGTTGCATCCAAAATCTGGAAGCCAAAAGGCTTCTGGCTAAAACAGAAGTTGTTAGGAGTGGGAAGGAAGATGTATCAAGTTGATGAAGATACACAGGGACTGTGATATTTTGAGTGGGTGCTATTAATACTGAAGCAGGAAGAACAAGAGATGGAGGACAAGTGAGGAAGGGGAACTCCAAGACTGAGTAGAGAGTGTTACCTTGGCTGTGATAGAGAACATTTATGGAGTATCACAAAACAAGTAGGACATGGCTGATTAGAGATGAGATAATTTTTATTTTTGTTTTGTTGGGAAAGTCTGCAGAAGGAACTTTAACCATTAGAATGTACATTATGGATATAAATCTATCTGGCTGGCTGATGATTCATGAAGTCAGTGTGCAGTATCATGAGATTTTGGAGATGCAGAAAAGAGAAGGGAGGAATAAAAAGGAAAGTGATGTACAGTTCTGGTTTTAAGGTCTTCAAAATTATAATGCTTATTATGTTGTAGGGAAGGCATCTTAACTACTGAAAAGGTTGATGAATATAAGTTTTTAGGGTTATTTCTCAAATAATTTTCTTTAATTGACTAGTTACAGATGTTTACTCCAGAGTTCTTTGCAATATATTCTGGATGTGATTGTAGATGCATCTATCCCTGTCCCTGCTGATTATTAGATGGAGAATGTTGTGTTTGCTTGTTTCTGCCAATGAGAATTTTATGGCAGCAGTTCACTTTCCATTAGAAAGAATTGAAAACAAACATTCTGGTAGTTTTGAATGGTTGTCAAAAATTACGCACTGCCATTTGGAAATATGCCAATTGCTAATGGCTATCTCTGGCAGATCAGTTTTGCAGTCTTAAAACATAAAAGTACTTTAACCTATCAAGAGCTGTTTGCTATATAGATAAATACTTGAATAAGTATTATTATTAAATTGGTATAAGATTGTATTTTAATCCTCAAAGATCTTGAAGGGAGTGAAAAGCACAAAATGATACTTTCAGTTTGATAGTTCACTCTTTGGTGGCTGGAGAAACTGTTCATACCTTTGCTCTAAGAGCTGCCCTACTCCTTAAGTCTTTCAACTGCCTGCTAAAACTGGGTTATCCCAAATTTCTTGCATTCATTTCTGTTTGCAGTGTAAACATAGCTTACTTCTGTGTGAAGAAGAACACTCTGATTCTACAAATACAGCAGTTTTATAGTCTACAGTTCTGCACACCCATTTAAATTTCCAGCATTAAAGTAGCAGGATGTGAGAAGCTTTAGTTTTTGCTTGGGTTGGATATATTGTCATTAAATAGTGGTTCTATTGCAATGCCAGTGCCAGAAAACTTGTAATTGAAAAATGGCATACAGGCAACCTTTCACTCCAGATATGTAATGAAAGTAGCAAAAAATAATTAATATCAAGATACTATTTGAATATTATTTTGTCTTTTCCTAACTTAACTCACTCTTTAAGCTGAAAAGGGACAAATAGAGTCAGTTAATAGAAATTCAATAATAAGACCTTATGATGTGTTCCTGAACCATGGTTTTGGAAAATGAAGTTTCATATAAACAAAACTCTGTTTGAAGGCTCTTATAACAGGAGACAGATTATATTATAGTGTTTTTGATGTTCCTTTTATGGGGAAGGGAAAGGTTTATAAATATCTTCTCTAATTGAAGTGGTTCAGAGAATTGCTAATTAGCATTTTAAAAGCACTATAGTGTTCTGTCCACAGTAAGCACGCACTTCGTGAAGCAAGTTTGCATATGGATCACATGGAAAGATGATGCATAGTTTCTCACAGGTAATTCACATGAAAGTAATATACATGAGTGTGTTGCTTCACAAAACCCATATATTCAGAATAAATGTTCTTTGAAGATGCTATAAAGGAGTTAAGAATTAAGAGACTGGTGTAAGAAAAGAATTAAAATAAAAAAGAAAAGAGAATTAATCATAGAATCTCAAAATCATTTAGGCTGAAAGGACCACTTGAGGTCATCTAGTCCAACTCTCTGCTCAGGCAGGGTCACCTAGAGCAAATTGCCTGGGTATGTGTGCAGGTTTTTTAATTTCTCCAAGAATGATGACTGAACAACCTGTCTATGCAACCTGTGTTAGTGTTTGGTCACTCTCACAGTAAAAGAGTGTTTTCTTTAGTTCAGGTGGAATTATGTAAATTTTCAATTTACCATCCCAGTGTTATAAATACCATTAACTTCTATTCTAAACTTGCTTCTTTTAGCCCAGTGTGTCTCTACTATCCTATGAGAATTTTGTTACCTACAGACTCAGTGTGGCTAAAACAGAGCTAATTGTTTCTGAAGATCTTCCCAGCTATTGGATTTCTGAGTCATAGTGAGTAACACCACTATCCTGACTGTCACTTAGGTCTGTAAGATAGATATCCTCTTTGATAAGGATTTCTCTTGCTCCTTCTGGATACAGCTGTATGCTGTATCTAAAATTTTTCCTGTTAAGTTCACATGTTCTTTCTAGATATGTAATCTTGGAAAGTTTGCTAAGTGTATGTCCAAGTGAAGTTACAGTTACTACATAGCTGTTAATGGATCTTTGTTTTCCTGTTACATTCAGTGCAGTTACTCACTGTACACTATATTGTGATTGCCTTCGGGGGCATCGTCCTGTATTCTCTATTGAGTCTTATTACACATGGTAACGATAAAAGATCCTTAATACTTCATCCCAGTGAAGCCAAAATCTTTTCATACCAGTATAAACAAAATAAGGCAACGCTGCCTTGACAGGCAGACTTGTGGCAGTTTGAAATGAACGTGGGCAGGACTGTAAGTTCAAGACGTGGTCTCTGAGTTAAAAAGACACTCTGAAGACTGGCCTTGATAGATTCTGTGAACAAATAGCTCCTGTTTTACTTGAATGACTTCTCAGCATGACACACTTAAGCAACAGTTATATTTTCTTCTCTCTTTGAAACATGTGACTCTTCAGTCAAAGGCAATCAGTGAGGGGAAACCAAGTGAATTAAACTGGAATGGAAAACCAGAGACAGCTTAATGTTTTATACAGGTCATAGATTAACAATTTTCTGTTTCATGGGGGGAGAAAAGGCCAAAACATTCCTTCTGGATTACAGTTTGTGCACTCAGTTTAAGAAACTTACTGTAATGAAATGGACTTCTTTTCTCATCAGTACAAAAAGAATTTCTTGATGTAAAATACTGGGATAATGTGGTAGTTGTCATTTCTTAAATGTGTGTACCACTTACCATCTCTATGGCTACTTTAAACAAGTTGATAGAAATGGCTCAGCTGAAATTTTCTTGATGGATCAGGATGATATATAAACTGAGATCAAATTCAGGTATTTATCTCTGTAAGTATGATTTAATAATGTATTTAGGAATTTTTAAAATCTCTAATAGCTACCCTTTGGTATTTTGTCTCTGAAAAAGTAATACAGCACCAAATCCAACTTGTAAAAGTGGTGAAAAATTCTGCATACTGTCCACTAAAACTATACTTTAAAATACTGAAAATTAATAAAGATGCAATTTATGTGTTTGTGGTGTCCCATACCAGTAAATAACTTTGAATAGTATTTCATGATTTAGGTGTGACATAAATCTATAATAACACATTTAAATAATACCTGTAAGTAGTGAATATTTTATGAGTCATAGCATTAAAATAGTGCACCTAGTGGTTTAATGATTTATTTAATGGTGTGTCAGAGTAATTTTCTTCTGACTTAAATTATGAGTACCCTTGCATTTAGATTATGGTGACTTCTCAATTGCACTAAGTGTTTATGATTTTCTAGATCATATTCAAAGCTCTCTTCAGGCTTGTCTGTTTTGTTGCTGGGATCAGCGAGGTAAAAATAGGACAGAGAAAATAGAAGTGAGATGTTGAGGACTGTTAGACGTGTTTTACATGAAGAATTTTAAAGGCTATGGGAAATTTATCTTTACCAGAACAAAAGGTGAGGAAAGAAGGAAATAGAAATAATTCACAGTCCCTCACCTGAGTGACAGTTTCTATATACTGCTACTTGTAATGTCCTGTGCGATAAAGATTTCAGTGCTTTGTAATTTTCTACATTTTTTTTTCACATTTACATTTTGGAAGTGTTAAAATGGAAAGTGCTATGTTTTTTTCTTATGAAGTTTGCTTTTACAATGAAGAGGCATATGGGACATTTTTGCATTCTGAATACAATGAGCCTCTCTGAAATTGTCCTAAGCAATCACTTAGCATTTCTTTGCTATCAATACACATTTTAATGATTTTTGTCTTGGGTAGTTCAAAACTACCAAGATTAAAGGTACAACTGATGAATGGTTTAGCTAACCTGTTACCATGTTTGCTCTCGCATTTCTTGAATATGTTAGAAAATTAAGAGGGAAAATATGTTCTCGAAAAATCTGACTTTATGGGAAAAGGTATTGTGAGTTTCTACTCTATACCATTTTCAGTCATTTCAGTATTTGTTTGCCTATCTCATGAGTAGAACTTTTTATTGATTGTTACCCCTGCAAATCTGAACCTGTTAAGTCACCAAAAATTTATGAACAGAAAATAATTCTTATTACATGTACAAAATGAAGTAAATTGATTCTTGTTCTCTAAGCTTCAGTGTTTCTATCACAGAAACAAGTAAAACTAACAAAACTGTATTCCAGGGGAATATGGTGAACAAAAAGTTATTACTTTTATGAGTGCATGGACTTATTTTTGAGTCATAAATTGTAGAAAAGCTAAAACTGGTTGTTCCCATCCTTTTACCCCCTAACACTTCACATTTTTCAGCAGCTAGGCTAGTAGCCCTGGCAGGAGCCAGAGCCAGCTGGAGGGCACACCCTCAGTTCCAACCTGCTCCCAGCAGGTTTAAATGTTACTGTTTGCAAAATACCAGGTGCTCTCTGTGACCTAAGATGTTCATCTGGTTTACCTCATATACATAATTTGTGTATGGGATCTGATTCATATTGTCAGTGTACTTGGAACAAATAGCTTGATTTCCATGCCCAGAGAAACTCAACACCACAGCTGCTGAGGATGGCATATTTAGAAGCTGCAGAATTTTCTTAAGCATATTGTGGTAAATCAGGAGCATTAGTCAGCACTAGTCATTCCAAGATCTTTGGAGCAATTACTCAAAAAATGGCTTCTTTTATTTTATGCAGCATTGAAATCTATGGTTTTGTAGTCCCTCAACTAACATTTTGTTAACATATACTTGAGTCTGATAGCTATTGTTGCATAAGTGAAATCTTTGTTAAGTGTGTTGGAGAAAGTAAAATTTTGGGGGTGGTTTTTTCTGTGTTAATTTTATTTAAAACATATATGTATATGACTTGTAAAGCAGCTGGCATCGAGCCATTTCATCACACAATAACTAAAATTTAGATGTTATCTTCTCTTTCTTATAGAGTATATATTTTTGTCAGTAATGTAGTTATCAATATATTGTAAACTTGAGCATATACTCACTAATTTCTGATTTTTCAAAGTTAAATTTGTTTTGTCTTAAGAAATTAAAGTATTTAAGTATGAAAAATATATTGAAAAAGTTATTAAAATAAAAACTACTCAATTTTGGAGAGTACATGGTTTTTTTAAAATACATATTAAAATATAATTACAGTTATACATAATATAATGTAATATAATTTATATACAGTTACTTGTACGTTTTCCAATAGACATTACAGTTTAAACTTGAGCATGTATTTGACAGTTATACAAAGTCATGCCACTCAGATTTTTTCTTCATTTTGGAAAATGCCAGCTTTCATAAAAATAAAATTTAAAACAAAGAAAACCCCAAACAAACAAATTTTTTTTTCAGAAGTAGCAGCCTTCTGAAAATTATTTTCCAGGTGAATAATAAACTCCAACTAATATACCAAGAACAGAAGACGGCAATGCATCTTTTTGCATAGGCAAAAACAACAGTCCTGTACAAAATCTAAGGACTTACTTATCATGCTTTTCTACCCTAATTTCCTTTCATATGCTTCTTTCATGGGATATGGACCTAATAATTTTTGTACTAGTTTACTACAACAGATTATTCGTTAAATGTGACACACAGTGAAACCATAGTTTTAAGTATTATGAGTAAGATAAATAGCACTATAGATTCCCAGGAATTGTTTACATGTTTTTTTTCTTGTGATTAATTTGTATTCCACTTCTATACTTATTTATGCAAGTTATACTTAGTTAGGCAAAAAATAAAAGAAGTTTGTCATCCAAAGATGAGAAAAAAATATTAGGACATACTTTTTCAGGTTTTCACTTTTTTCAAAAATCTCTTAGCTTATAGCCTTCAGGTTTCTATCTTGCCGTCTTATGTTTAGTACGAATGGCAGTGTTCCATTTGAATGTTTTTCTTATATCATGGGGAAAAAAAATCCTAATTTTGTGGCTTTGTTTGTCAGTCTTAATCCACAAGGAGAGTTTTTCTCCGATCTGTGGATTAGTAAATAGGCCATACCTAATTATTCTAAAGAGCCCTATTTTTCATCTCATCTGGAATTGAATATTTGTCAAGTCCTTTTCATCAAAGTGATTGGATAACATTTAAACTATTTCACTTTGCAACCAAAACAAAAGGTTTCCATTCTATTCTGATTTTGGTTTCCTCTAAGAACTTTGCATTTAAAGGCTTTATTCAAAGGCTAGCAGAAAATGAGCTGTAGTTAGAAGCTATTTCAGATTTCCAGGGTGACACTTTGCTAGAGATCTATCTTTTGTTAAAGAGCTACCTTTGAGATAGCTAAGTACAGTGAGAAGACTTTCTTTTGTAACTCCTCCAAAGTGTAATGCTTTTTATTTAAAGCAGGCAGAAGTCTGGGTTTTTTTAAAGTAAATTAAATAAGTGAGAACTTCTCCCCCCATCTTCCATGGTATTTCATACAAATTGACTTTCTAGTCCTAGTTTTTTCCCTCTGCATAATTGTATTTCACTTATAGCAATGTAGATGCTTTGTACGAGAGGAGTCACACAGGGTGTGTTTGCATGGCATGTCTAGTCCTCACTAGCCACCCACTGCTTTTCCAGTTTGGTCTATGAGACTCACTGGATGGATACTCAGGCAGTTCAAAGAGAAGCCTGAGCCTAAGGATCCTTGCAGAGTTGCAGTTGCTAAGATGTGTCTGCACAGACTTCATACATCTATCAGGATCCCTATGGCATGGCTGGTGTTGCACACCTCCTCTCACAGAAGGGACTTGCAGTCATTGCCCTCCTGTGGCACAGAGCAAGGACCTGGAGCTTTCCTCATGTGGGTTAGGTGTGACCAGAGGCTCAAAGGGGATTCCAGGCCACAAGCAAGGCTGTGACATAGCCTGGGTTTGAGGCATTAATAATGTGGATGGTCAGTGAGACTGAGCATAAAAGAAGGTTCAATTAACTTTGTAAAGTAAGTTGCAGCTCTGTCATCAGAGGGTTGAATTCTCTTATGTGTAATTCATTGAAATTGATGTAAATTGTGCAAATGGAGATGACAGCTGGGTGTTCCAGTGGAACAAATGAAAGGTTTCTTGGAATTCAGGTCTGCTTTAGCAGCTTTCGCTGCTAAAAACAACATCTAATGATACTAATATTTAAATAGTCATGATTTTGAATAGTCATGGAAATATTTCCACCCATCCTCTTATACAGTAGCATGCTGCTTTGCTTTCTTACTCAGCAGTCATCCTTAAAACACTCCCACAACCCCTTCATCATGTCTCCTTCATTTCCATTACTTTTCTCCTTCATCTGACTTACATTCTCCTATCTGCCCCTTTTGAAACAAGCTCATACTTTGCTTCTTCACATGAAATGATCTCTGCCACCCTTTTCAATATGCTGGGCAATTACCTGTAAGATAATTTCACAAATGAAAGGAAGGAATGCTGAATGTTACCTCCTTATTGCACAAGATCTTTGGAATGGATGGAAAATTGTGCAGAATGGAAAAATGCACAGTTTTAGGTGCCCTAGGGGTTTCTGAGGCACAGACACAGAGCTGGCAAATCTGACCTGGAATGATCCACACCTTTGTGGACTGGGGTAAATTAATTTTGGCATCTAACATTCATTTAGGCAACTGAGTCCAAATAATTGTATTGTAAATGATGTTTCAGCTTTTTATTGCAGCAATGTTGTTAACTTCATTTAGCCAAACTATTAAAAAATGGATTTATTCCTTCAGAAAAAAAAAAATTAAAAATGCATTGAATTTGGGTCTAGACTCTCATCGTACATTTTGGTGCTTTGTAGTCTTTGTTCGTTGTTCTAAAAATTGAACTCTATTTAACTCTGTATTCTTTCTCCTGGGAACTACCTGTATTTCTGTATTACATTTCTACTTAAGCATAATTCAGTCATTGTCTCTGTGTCAGTGCAGTAAGGCACTTCATTTGAATTTTAACCATAAAACTTAACAGACTATGTTGGGATTTTCTGGAAAATGATTTTATGGTCCTCAGTCCACAGATACAGCATCCCCTTTTCTTTTACTCCTAGCAGGAAAACTGGTGAAGTGAAACTAATTGTACTTGGTGACACAAGTATAGGGTTCAGGAGGACAAGCCTTAGAGGTCTTTGGCTGGTGTGCAGAATTTGCATAACAGGTTTACTGTTACAACAGAGCTATGAGCACAGAAATAAAAGGAACTCATGCTTTTCATTTGGTTCCTTTGGCATCTACATGTTGAAGATGAAAGAATTTTAAAATAGGAAGTACATCTTTCATATGAATCAGAAATATGACCAATAGCATTCTGCTGTCACATTCCTGTAGTGGTATTCTGCAGAATGGCGTATGTTATCAGTGTGCCTTGAAAGAGAGAACCACCCTTTTCAAGAACAGCACTGAATGCAGGCTTAACTCAGAGCATGACAGAGAGCATATGCTTATGATTGATTTAAATAGGAATGCTTTCCAAAACAAAATTATATGCTAGGTGGCCAACACTAGCAAAATTGTAATTTTATATTTAAAGTAAATGTAATAATACCAGCAGCCTTGAGGTTGCTGGATTGCAGTAGTGACTGGTATTTATATCTGATTCATTAACAACCCAGTGAAAAATTTCATGCGACAAAAATCCATTTGGCTAATGAGCCACCTTTAAATTAGGCTCTGAACTTTCAAAAGAATACAGCTTCTTTTTTTTCCTCACTAGTGTGGTATAACTGCATAAAACACTTGCAAAAGTGGGTTGAATGACAGAAATATGTTCTAGTGGATTAAGCAGACCACTTGTTAGGTACTTAGACATCTAAGGCTTTGTTTTGCCAGACCAAACTGAGGCACATAAAAAGGGCTAGGTTACATAATGAAGAGTGTTTTCTTTTGTTTTGTAATAGAACACTTTGAGTTCAAGAAAGCCTTGATAAAGCTGAGATGCTTGTGGCTTCTTCTGGTTGTTTATACAGTTATTTTGACACACAAGTGTTATCGAAATGCATGTACTATCTTGCAGACAATTATGCAAGCAGCCGTACACTGAAAAAATGTCTTTCCCAAGAAAGTACTTTAAAGAAAATAAAAAACTGTCTCTAAATTTGACTAGTTTTAACATGTAGGTGTGTCAGAGTTGAGACTGTGAAATGTTGCTTGTCATTTTGGCAGATACTTGTTAAAATATGAATAAATACAGACTGTATTAAAAAGAAATGTAGGTGGTAACTAGTAAAGTTCTAGCTCCTTTTTTTGCATCATCTCTGCTCTGCAATTTTAAGATTGGTATAATTAGCCAGTCCTATACTGAATCCCACTGTAAAATAAAGGAAATGAGCGATGTTGAGAGGTAGTTGTTCTAAAGTAGCACATATCCTTGTGACTTCTTCTCTTCCTCTGTGCTGTTTGCCTTTCATTCCCCTCTTTATCCCAAGAGTTAACCAAGTCCTAGTCAGTCTTCATCACTAACTGTCAAAATCCATGTTTCTATGCCTGGGGATGCATATCCTAATATCCAGCCTGACCTCTCTGAGGGTCAGGAATACTGCTCTAGTCAATGAATATCATATCAGCTTACTTGGGGAGAAGTGCTGTGAAAAACTGTAGAAAGCATTTACTAAGTAGAAAAAGGCAGGTGAACTTAAAGGAAATAAATAGGAAGCCATGCACAAAAACTCCCTATAATTTCACTTCATATATAAAATGAAGCTGGCCATTCCCTTCCACCAATGAGAGCATTGAATCTTGACAGATAGTCTCATGTAAATGTTTGTTGAAAACTCAATAACTTTCAAAAGAATCAGATTAGCAATTTTTAGAGAAGTAACCCCCAAAAATATTATTCCACTTTATGAGACCTAGTGCTCTCACACTTCAAATATCTTGCAGTTCTCATTCTCTGTCTCAAAAACTATATGGTAAAACTGGGTCATATTCAGGAAAGGACAACAGGATATTTTAAAGTACAAAAAAATTGTCTTTAGCCTGGGAGAAAAACCCTAAAGAGACTGTAAAACTGAGTGGCTGATGAGATTGGATAGGGCTGGATTTTTCTCTCTCCCTTTCCTTTGTACCAACTGAAGTGCACCAAAATATTGACGGTGGAATGAATATGGTAAATGTACACCATCTGCATTGAATGCAGAATTTTCATTGGCAACAGTTTTTAAAAGTTGAAGAGAAGTCATTCATGGATGCCACTGTAATTTAATCTTGAGCTCACATGCTGTTCATGTAGAGTATATCTCCATACATCTTTACAAAAAAAACCAAGATGCCAGGAAAAACACAAATATAAAAGAGAAATAGTTTGAACCTTTAATTTATTCCAAGAAAGTTTAAAATACTTTAAGCAGTCTATTGCCACTTCCACATCCCCATGTTTTCACAAGTAACAGTATCTATATAGGTGGCATAATTTATTTTCAGAAGTACTGTTCACCTCTCACTTCTTGTGAAATCTGTGAAAGTATGGAATATTCAACAGCATTGTAAATGGGAAAAACTGTCCGGTGGTTGTGGACTAAATCCGACTTAAGATTTCCTCAGTACCAAGGAAAAGGAATAAAGAATTTCTTAAAAATTAATTAATTAAGAAAAAACTGATGGATTGTTTTTTGTTTGAACTGATTTATTGTCTAATGTCTAATATAGTGAGCTGAGGCAAGTGAAGCTTTGGAAAACTTTATAAATTTATACATTTTATTTATAAAATAAAAGAGTGGATTAAAAAAAAGTAAAGTAGGCCACTCAGTATTGCCATTTAAATTTAGATGTAAGAAGAATACAAGGCAATGTCAGTGACACAGCTCAAATTCTTATACAAATGCTGACTGGAAATGTGAAAAACACATCTCAATGCTCCCTGATTATGGTTATACTGCTTCCCTGAGGTTTTGGATGAATTGAAGTCCATTTGTGAGTCACAGTATGCTGCAGTAAAGATAAAACCTATTTAATTGCGAGTTCACTCTGAGCATATAGAAAAATTGTTTCCTACCCAGAATCTTTCCTTGGCAATAGGACTTGGACATTTGTGAAAATTCAGAAAATTTGCCAGATGGGTGATCGATTTCCAGTCAATTTGCTTGGTCATCCAATTTTCCTAAGACTGTAAAAGTCAGTGTATGTCTGTCTATGCCTATAAGATTACTTGATAGTGCTTCAAACATCACAAGGATAGTATTTCATTAGCAGAAGCATAGCAGGGCTTTGGAGCTTCTGTAAGCTCAGGATGCACTAAAAGGCATTCAGATATACTTGCATTAGAAAAAAGTCAGCTGAATCTTTTGAAAATTTATGTGATGCTGACTGACTTAGTCTCAACATGACCCTGTCCATAGTGACATGTGGTGTACTGATGCCAGACTTAGCAAGAGTGTGAACTAAGGTAAACTTTTTCCGTTTGCTTCTGTCCTCATGCTGAGATATTACCACTCAGAATCTGACCATTGCAGAAAGGTCTTCACTGCTTGTTTTCTGTTCCTGTCTTAGTAAAGCAGGAAAAGTAGGTATCAGTTGCCACAACACATGTGAAGTAACATAGCTGTAGATCTTTGGAACATGAATTATCAAATAATATTAGGTGTCAGACAGACTTGTTTATTTCTTTTATGATTGGATGTAAATATTAATGTGGCTGTTTTTGCAGAAGAGGATGGAGATTCCTTAATGACTCAGAACTGTGTGATCCTACAGTTGCAAAAATGCATTTTACTTGTCCTGGATGCAATTTTTCACTTACTAATTTAGAATCACAGAATCAGTTAGGTTGAAAAAGCCACTAAGGTCACTGAGTCCACCCATTAACCCAGTCCTGCCAAGTCCACCACTAAACCATGTCTGTAAGTGCCACATCTACACATTTTTTAAACCCTCCAGGGACGATGACTCAACCACTTTCTTGGGCAATGGAAGCCTGTTCCAATGCTTAACAGTCTTTTCATGAAGTACATTTTCCTAATAACCAATCTAAATCTTCCCTTGTGCAGCTTGTAGTCATTTCCTCTTGTCCTATTGCTTGTTACTTGTGAGAAGCCCCAGCCTGCTAGTACCACCTTTCAGGAAGCTGTAGAGAGCAATAAGGTCTCCTCTGAGCCTCCTTTTTTTCCAGGCTAAACAACCCCGATTCTCTCAGCCACTCCTGACAGGACTTGTACTCCAGACCCTTCACCAGCTCTTTTGCCCTTCTCTGGACTCCATTCAGGACCTCAATGTCCTTCTTGGAGTGACGGGCCCAATACTACGTCGAGGTGTGGCATCAATAATGTGGAGTACAGGGAGACAATCACTGCCCTGCTCCTGCTGGCTCCACTGTTGCTGATACAGGCCAGGATGCTCTTGGCCTTCTTGGCCACCTGGGCACATGCTGCATCATGTTCAGCTGGCTGTCAACCAGTTGGCCAAAATCCTTCTCTGCTGGGCAGCTTTCCAGCCGCTCTTCCCCCAGCCTGTAGCACTGCCTGGGGTTGCTGTGACCCAAGTGCAGGACCTGGCACTGGGCCTTGTTGAACCTCATACCACTGGTCTCAGCCCAGTGACCCAGCCTGTCCAGATCCCTCTGCAGAGCCCCGTTACCCTTCAGCTGATCAACACTCCTGCCCAACCTGGCTTTGCCTGTAATCTGTCTGAGAGTGCACTTGATCCCCTCATCCAGATTGTTATAAATGTATTTAGCAGGACTGGCCCCAGTACTGAGCCCTGGAGAATGCCACTCGTCACCGGCCACCAGCTGGATGTGACTTCCTTCATGACCTCTCTGGGCCTGGTCATACAGCCTGTTATTTAGCCAGTGATGAGTGCACCCACCCAAGCCATGGGCTGCCAGTTTTTCCAGGAGAATGCTGTGGGACATAGTGCCAAAGACTTTAGTATAGTCCAGGTTGACCCTGCACATTCACAGGATGTTACCATTCTCACTCTAGATAATGCATATGTTAAAGCAGTCTGGACAGCATTAGGAATGAGGTTAGAGAGAAAAGGAGACACTAGCTGTCAAATCCTGACTACATCTCTTAGGTTCTGCTAGATTGGTCACTGAACAGGTGATCTTTTTGCTGCAAAGTCTTGTGTATTTTGTTTTTAACTAATGTTACGGAAGGTTGCTGCCCATTTTCCTGGTTTCCTGATTTTCAGTATGTTTTGGGCTGTTGTGTGTCTTCCTGTTGAATAAAAGGCAGAAGGCTGTCACATGCAATGCAATGCCATTCCAAGAGGAGAAGGAAGAGCACAGGCCACGCAGGCCATGTGCATTCTCCTATTATCACAGTGCAGTCTTTCACTGGTGAATCATGGTCTAGTTATAAATAACATGCGCCGTGTTAATTGATTTTGTTGCTGTCTATAATGTCTCTGGTTATCTATACAGGCTGTTCTTTGATTGTTGCTTCTGGCGCTTTTGCATGTTTCTATCCACACTGCATTATATCAGATCTTACTATTTGCACTAAAATGTTTATATAATGACATTAATGCAATGTAGAGGTGGCTGGCCTAAGTGACCTCTACAAATAGATGCATTGATGTTAAAGCTTATTTTAGGCAACTTTCAAAATTTTGAAGTGTAAAGTAAAATATGTAGATTATTTAAAATCAATCCTACTGTCATTCATTTTTTACTTATCTAATGCCCAAACCAAATCTTTTCAGTGGTGACTTTGCCTTTCTCATGGTTAAGAGTGGAACCAGTGTACAAGGAGAAATATTATAAAAAGCACACGAGAAAAGTAATGTTTTTCTATATAGTTCTTCATTTTCCTTATTGCACTAGCTACAGATTTCTAATCTTTTCAAAAACTGTTGCTTGCAAAGTCAAATCTTGCTGAACAAAATAAGGAATAAAAAATGTAAATATCAGTTTCCTCCTCCACATTCCTTTAGCTAACTGGCTAATACCACAGATGAGAGAACTAGTTGTTAAAAGTAACAGTGAAACACTCCCCATAACAGCAACTACAGGATTAGGGTTGCTTCCATTTTTGGTAGTTGCTTTGAGTGTAATCTATAACAAATATGGTATGTATTTTGATGGCATAGAAATTACTTCAGGCAATGAAGTCATAAACAGTTGTAAACTGGTTTTTGAACATTATCATTATCTATTTTATAGCCCCACAAGACACTTAGCATATGCTTACTAAGAAAAACATCTGTGAATTGTCAGGTATTTTAAAGTTTTCTGTAGTATTTAGTATTTGTAAACCCATAAAAGATTGGGAAATGTTGTATAATTAATACATGCTGATTTAACTAGATTACTTTGGGTATTACCCCCATCTGGAAGTTACTGTGAGCACTGAAGTTCTCTGGCATTAAAAACGAGCCTTTCACTAAAAGTTCCTGGCATTGCAGCTCAGAACCTTGGCCTGAACATTGGCTGTGGCATTTGACTGTGGACACGTGAAGTTTCTGTGGGAATAGTAAAAGATGAAGAATTTGCACTGAGGTGCCAATTGCTTCCTGTGTTATATCCTCTCGGGGTTTTTGGTGTCTTTGGCTCTTTGTTTATTGTGCCAGTTGAGAGCATTGGGAGGATCTGAAAGCAAGAGTGGGCTGGCAAGTGACAGGTCTTGCTCGTTATTTGCTCAGTGTAACTAAACTCGTTAAATTTGAGTGTGTGCTAAAGCAGTAGGCTCGTATGGGGCCAAACTGGCTCAGCACCTGTATCCTAATTCAGAAAATACATTCTGAACTTGTTATTAGAGTTCCTGTTCCTCGGGTTTCTCAAGGAAATGTTGGATGGTACAGCATTGAACCTTGAATATGGTTCTCTCATCTTTCTGCTGATGATCTTGCCTTTTTCTTTGTTTTGTTTTGGTTTTGTTTGTTGTGGGGTTTTTTTCCCCTAATCTAAATTGTACTCGTTCTTTTACACTAAGTTAGTGATAAATATTCTTATTTTTTCTATTAGGGTTTGCTCTCTTACGGATTGGAGATTTTTGTCTAGAATGAATAGATTAAGGTGAAGGAAAAGAAGCAGTATAAAGTATATAAATTACTTACAAGCCATTTAAATTTAAATACAGAATTTTTAGCATTTGATAGATGTTGCTAATTTTATTAGGTTTATGATGATTCTGAAGTATTTTTGAAAAGCTTTGAGATGTATCACATGCTTTTGCAGATGATATACTGTGCACTAAGAAGTTGCACAAACGTTTTTTACAAGAAAATAAGTATTTTGGAGTTCCCTCATATTCTTATGTTTGGTGGTTCTTCAGTCAAACTTTCTAGGCCAGAGACCTTAATTTTCACTGTTTTTTGCTGTTCTTTTCTTTTAATGATAGACCTTCATATCAAGCTATGTATAGTTTTTTACCTCCTGCAGGAAGATATCCTTCTTCGAGTTCACACCTCAGAATAACATACTGATTTTTATTTGTTAGCAAAGGAGGGAGGTCTTAATTTCACTTGGCAATAAATTTTTCTGTTAGTAATTGTATGGATTTGAAGCTACTTACACATTTTTTCTCCATTATTATCAGTACTAAGTTGTATTTACTACTTGCAAGGAGAAAGGGGACACAGACAAAAGACATTAAATGATTGATTGTTTTGGATATTGGTACTTTAGGAGCTTCTAGCTTTCTGAGCAGTACCAGGACCTTAAATTCCACTGCAGGGTGTTGCTGCTCCAGGGCTTTGTTCCCACACTCACTACTTTGAGAGATTTGATTTAAGGACTGTGCAATTCAGGCTTTGTTAGAGCAATATAGCAAGTAGCAGGCTTAACATTCGCTTTTTAAAATCCACAATTTGTCATCATGCAAAAAGAATTTCTAAATGTACTGTGGAAACAGGCAATCTTCAGCAAGGATTTTGCTAAACTGTGTATACTATGAATTGCCCATGCTACAATACAGATTAAATAAAACTATATAAATTAGGGGGAAAGATGACAAATGTCTTCATTCCCAAAGACAGCATTTAGTATCATTTTCTAGTTTCTCTAGCCTTGCACTATGAGTTTTCTTCATGTAAAAAGGATTTATTAATCTACTGAGTGCACTATGTTCACTTTTCTGCAGACAGCTACATACTTCTTACATTCTATCTAATAAAACAGAAAGAACTGCATTGATGCTGAGATTTCAATCTTCTCTTGGGTCTCTACCAGAGCAAACAAGTTTCTTCTACTTGCTTCTTTCCCATTAAGGAAATCTGTAAAATTAAAAGGGAGGGAAGAGGGCTTCCTCTAGGTTTTTAAATCCCTTCTCTACTTCTCTTACCTTTCTCCCTACTTATTCATACTTCTTCAACTTCATAGTAGACTTTAACTCCAGAAAATCAAATCCTGTTGTTCTCTGTGTCAGCTACATACACAGGAACACTGAGTGCATAACTTATATGTTGATACAGAATTAATGTCTTTATATACTAACAGATATGAGATGTGACAGATGGCATGTGGATGGAACTGTACAATATCATCTAACCACAGAATCTGAAACTGCTGAGACTACTTCCAATGCTGTTTTAATTTGAGATTTAATACATTGGTGTCTGTAATAACAAAAATTAAAGAGACATTTTAAAGAGGAAAAATTAGAAAGCTTTTACTGCTTAGAAAGGAAAAGGTTAGACCAGAGGGATGGATCATAAAATTCGAGGTTCCCACTACAAAACAAAAAAAAATTCGTAGTATCTACATATTTTGTATTTCCATAATTTTAAAAAATATGTTGACTCAGTTTATCTTCATGTTCCACCAGTGCTTTCAATAACAATGGTCAAGTCTCATCTATTTTAACAAGGAAGTGTACCAAAGACACAGTAACATGCTGTGATTTGCTGACTTAAGAACTTGCAAGAGCTAAATCCCTACAGTAATAACATTCTCTTAAGTCAGTAATACTGTAAATCCTCTAAATGTAGTTCTGATGTTTAGAGTGTTCATTTCTACTGTCAAAATGGTGCCTTTAAATAGGCAACTTCTGAGTTAGACTGTTTCAGTTTTGTGGTTCACTTGCTGAAAAACCTACTTGGTTATTTATTTTGTTTCTTAGGGGGTTTTCCCCTAAAATTTAAGACCCCCAAAACTTTAGAAGTCCACAAAACCTGGTATTCTGAGACTCATTCCCAAATGGTGTACAAAGATTTAAATTTTATTTATCTTCTTTGCACTTCCTCCAGGAGGCAAGCAGTGAACTCAAGTATCTAATTAACACAAATTCATTATTCATGCATATAAGAGGGCTTTTAACATTCAATCAACCAGGCAACAGAATTACATTACAAAGGAATCAACATACAAAAAGAGTAAACATTTTATTTTTATCCTGTGTAGTAAAGCAATTTAGAAAGAATGGAGTGTGATTGAAATATTAATATATAGTAGTCAGGAAGCATTGCTAAAAGCAATCAGTGTAAACATTGGCCTCAGAGTTAAGTGAGTTGTAGTTAAGCAAACCATGTACTGAAGGAAATGGATATCAGGACATCCTAATTCCTNTGACTCAGAGATGCAGAAGGGAAACCCACAAGCTCAGTGCTTGGCTGTCCCCTGAGCTGACTGAAAGTTTGCATCTAAAATTTTGTTTTGACACAAAACGGCTTTTTGAAAAAGGAACTAACAAAAAAAAAAAAAAAAAAAAAATTTAAGAAGCTGATATTTTTATATTTTTCCCCCAAGTTCCTTTTCCCAGACAGCTGAGAAAGCACAAACAGGTTTTTTACAGAGAGACTGCCCATAGAAATGGTTCCATAGAGTTGTGTATTCCACAGCAGTGACTTAACAGAAATGCATTACGTGGTATCTAACATGCCTGTTTGCTAATTTAAGAATTTGTGTTTAAAAGACTTTGTATGACAAGAATGGCAATTTGTACAAAAATAGTCAGATGCAATTACATTATAATTGTGTACATTTGCATAGGACTAGAGGGCTTAGGAAATCCTGGATGTACTATTTATTGTCACAGTCTGATGATGTGACCCTGTCTGTACCCCTGAGGTTTGAGTGCCTCATCTGTCTTACCTGTGACAACAGAAAAAAGTTGTTTCCTTACACTCACAAAGTCTGCATGGTAGAAAATTGCCAAAGAAGCATTAAGTACTCAGCCTTCCCTTATTTACATTGCTCTGTCTTCCATTCCCTTGGGACAATAGATGGCAGCAGATCCGTGTTTGGGCAGTCTTCTTTGTACACACAGTGCACACACACAGGAGGCACTCCTAAGTGGTACAAACTTTAAAACCTGGAAGACAGTTTGAATAGCAACTGAACTTTCTTGAAAGCCTTCTTTTTTTTTCAGCAGAAAAGAAATTATGTCAATTCATTTAAGTTGGCTAAAGGATAAACATATGTATTTTAGAACTGCCTAAGTTTAGCCTATGACTCAATGATATATACATGTGTTTGCAAATGCACACGTAAAATATATATGACCTTTTTTTTTAAATGCACAATCAGATTAGAGTAGGTTGGTAGTTTTAAAAAAAAGTTTCCTGGATAAGTGTAAGTAGCAGTAAAGTCCATTGTCAGAGCTAACAGAATGGTGAATTTCAGGGAAAAATATGGCCAAACATTTAAGAATTTGCTTAAAATAGAATACTTAGAGAGATGGTTAAAGTTCTCCTTTCATATTCCACTGTCTGCTGGGTTGGATGGGTCCCTTACCATAGAATTGGTTGTATGGTAATGGTGTGTGCAGGTGAGATCTGGATCAGGGAGGAAAGCAATTATCAGCTACTGGGATAAATGCATAGATAACAGAACATTAAGTAATAATTACATAGAGGGTGGAGAATAGAGGTTTCGTGACAGACTTGGGAGGAGTCTGCCAACAGCAAAAAATACCATAAATTAGTATAATGGTGCATAAAATTAAATTTGGACAAAAACTGAATCTCTGCAGCATTTTTCTAGAGGCCCAGAAAGCATTTGGCAGGCTGACTGTTCCTAGCTGGGCCACAGTTAATTATGGGAAATATCAGCTGCTGCAAGAAGAAATTCTGATTGTGGCCTCTTGCTACAGCTCTGTATCACTTAATGAATCAATGGAAATGATCAGAGTAAGCATATTATGGGTAAAAATCACTGCTGCAGAGGAATTTGCTCTTTAGCAGTAGCTGACATAGAACAGACACCTTGAACAACACAACTAAAAATTATTGATCCAAAATTATTGCAAACTTTGAAATATTAGAGGTGATGGTGAGCAGGGTGGGCAGCCAGTGAATTGGTAATTATAAGGATGAAATGAATTTCCAAAGAGCATTGAATAAAAGTTGGTAGTATTTCCTGGTTTTTACTATGTATATTTGCATCTTAATGCTGTTTTAATTTTTTAATTAAAGCATATATGGTTTTTATAGGTTATACGACAGGATTCCAAATCTTTTTGTGATGAAAAGTCAGTAGATACCCACAAAAACTGTAGCACTGATCTGTGACAGCAATCAGGGGAAGCACCAAAACTTGTCATGATAAGTTTGTTAGCATGATACAAATAATGTCCAATTACCTTAAAAATGGTGATTTTTACTTTCTCCTCTCCACTCACCTGGAACTTCCTTTGTGTTTTTCACGTCATAATCATGTAAAGGGGGGTGGCTAGAGGTAACTGGGCTAATTGTATGGTGCAACAAAAACGAGGTCAAAATTCAACCAATACATTTTATTCAGCTTATTATAGGCGTAATATTTGTATTCAATATTAAAAGCATAATATTTGTTTTTCTGATCTTAAAGCTTTCTAAATACCAAAATGACTTAGTGAGTAGGTTTTAGCTGAGGTAAACTTAATTTTCTTCACAGTGGCTGGCATAGGGCTGTGCTTTGGATACATGGTTGCTGCATGGTGTTTGATTGCTGGCTGTGGTTAAACCACAACACTTATATAATGGCATGAGGGCCAACAAAAGAAATATTTTATCAAGTGTGTAAAAATATACAGAAAACCAATGACTCAGAAAGTCAGAAAGCAATTCTCTCTTTAGATCCCTGATCTAAAAGGTAGCACATCTGGACCTGAGAATGTCTTGAAATGTGCTGTCTTGTGTTTGAGTATCTTGATACAGTTTAATAATATATGCAGTGCATAATTTCAAAATGTGTAAAGGTATGTGTAATACTCTTCTGCAGAAATGCTGTATTTTGATAGGATCTCACTCTGAGATGTCATCTGGATAAGAAGAAAGATGGGTTTATTCACACAATGATGACTGACTTGTACTTTGGATTATTGGCCATTTTATCAAGTATTATACTTTACTATGCTTATTGATACAGTGTGGCACCAAAATTAATTGGAACTGTAAGCTATCAGAAAGCTTGAAAATCAGCCTATATTTAAGCAAACATACTTACAGATTCTGATCCTAGTCCCTCTCTTTTTTTGATGTCTTTTAAAGTTAGGGAAAAAGAAAATGAAACTTTTAAAAATTACAAAATTGTAAGTGCCATTATTAGAATCAGAGAAGGGCCTGGACCATAAAGATCATCTAGTCCCAACCTCCATGTCATGAACGGGGATATCTTTCATCAGGTTCTCAGAGCTCTATCAAATCTGGCCTTAAACTCTTCCAGGGTTGCTTTTGTAATGCTAAACTATGATATGCAGCAGCCAGGAATTGTGCTAATATCTCAAGTTTCCAGTAAAGTGAAACAGTGTATATATATATAAAAGGATATATGTATATATCCTATAGAATATAAAAAGAGGTGTTATGTATCTTCTGTCAGATATTACACTTCAGAGAACACACTAGCTTCATGGAATTCCTTGGTTTTCTCACTGCTAAAGTGGAGGCCATCATGCAGAAACAGGCATTTTTGAGGGGTCTAATAAACCAGCAATGCTGTGAACGGGAGGGGTAGTGCTGAGTGGTTGCACTGCATGACGTACAGGAGTACACCCATGGCTGACAGGCTTTGTTCTTACCTCTCCTGTTAAATCTGGCTGTTTGTACCTAAACTGTTCCAAAACCAGGCTGATACTATGTTTTATGGTTACTGGAGAAAGGTAAAATCTTAAATATCATTTCTGATTGAAAGACTCTGCTTTTTATGCACTTGGTGTAAGGGGTTAAGGTGGATTGGCACAGTCCCCACCAAGACCGTGTTTAGCCAATGTCAAAAAGTTTGTCAAATCAGTTTATGGAGCTACCCTAGTGTAGTTTTATACTCCACACCCCCCTCTGAAATGTGGGTGTGTAACAAGCACATTTAGGATGACCAGTAAGAGTGCCTTGGCAGAGGTAAAAACTCAAGCATCTTACACACAGTCTGTGTCTGTACATGGGGGAAAGACAAGCAGCCCTTTTTTATGCTAGATCTGACTCACAGAAGTTAAGGACAAAAAGATTTTTCTGAGTCAAAACAAAGTTGGTACCCCCTTTATACCATTCTGTTTTGCTTTAAACAAATAGGAGAACTGAAATTGCACATGTTGATAGTAGTGTACCAGAGTTTCAAAAAGATACAGAACTTTCTGTATGCAGGGATTATGTGCAGATGCATAGAATTATTTCATTTAATTTCATTTCATTTGGGCCTCCCAGCAGAGTCTGCTTTAAAGGATGACTTCACTGAACGGCTGACTAGTTTGGATGTGGCAAACAGAGATGAAGACACATGGGTTCTGGATTGCAGACTGGGGCAATCAAACTCATTTCCTCATTCAAGTGAGAAAGAGAAGATCAACAGAAGTGTGTTGCATCTGAGCCTGGAACTGAATGTGAGTATTCATGCTATATTAGATTTCAACAAGCATTTATTATATACAATTATATTTTTGGTATGCATTTATTTCGTGTCAGTCTAAAAGCATGTTCCAAAATATCTGACAAACTGCAAAGTTTTGGATGGGATACAGTTTGCAGTAGTTTTCCAGATGGTCTGTGAGCTCATGTGTCTTTGTGCAGCTGAGAGCAATACACATGGAAAATTTTTGAAATTATGTAAATAGATTAAGATACATGATTTGCCATTTCTAAAATCTTGACAGGTGTTTAGTTTAAATTAGTTGCTTCCTGGAAATGCATTGCAGGAGCAAGCTCTGTGTGTGCACCTGTGCAGATGTGCATGCGTGCGTGCTCCGTGCACGTGTGCATCCCAAGCACGGGGAGCCATGCTGCAGCTTCTCAGAGTTTTGGGGAAGCTGAACTGGAACTGGAGCCAGACTGGCCATGATTTTGACAGGAGAAGTTTCTAAACTTCCTGCAGTATGAAACAATGAACCTTCAGAGGGCAACCCGAGTTCATCATAATGTCAGGCCAGCTTAATGTAGCTGGAAATACTTACATGCTCCCAGGCTGAGCAGTAAGCAGCCTACAGAGACATATTTTGGCAGTAGTTTTCAAATTGGAAGGAAAGGAAACATAATGTAGAAGAAGAGGAAAGAAACATGGGAATGATTGAATGGTTGAAAGAAATTGCTTTAAAGTCTAGATTGCATAATACAGTTTGTGCAAAGAAACACTAATACAAATTTGTCTAAGAGTGACATCTATTGGTGGAAATACAAGAATTTACTTAGAAGTACATTTAAAATGCTTTTCAATGCTTACAGTAGCTGTTGGTATTCTCTTAAGCTTGTTATAAAATTGATTTCTTGTCCTAACTTTCTTTTCTTAAAATAATTATTTAGCATAGTCTTTTATCACTGTGAAGGTACAGGTTTATCCTTGTAATAAATTGTTGAGATGAAAACTGAACTGAGAGGAACAGTGACATAGCTGTTATCACTGCTAGAAATATATGCTACAACAGGAAGTATATAGTCCTTGAGGATTCTTTGCATATAAAAGTCCTTGTATAGAGCAGGAGGAGTTACAAATGAAGACTGTCTAAGAACATTTTGAGTAAAATAAGAGATATCTGAGATTAGTAAACAGTTTGTTTCCATCTTTCTTACTATTTTTAAAGGAATATTTTGTCTAAAAATCTAATTAATTGCATTATGAAAAAATGGAATAATTTCAGTTTCTTGTAGTTAAAAAGGAAGAATATTTATTCCATTATTTTTAAAATACTCAGCACAAAAGTCTTAACTTCTATTAAAAAAAGGGTGCTCAACATGGGCTGACGGACTGCTAGGGACCCACCAAGACACTTTACCCTGCAGCTCACTCCCTGCGACTCTTTTTTTCAGGACTGAATTCTGGGTTGAATTACACAGCCCTTGTATCTCCAAGACTATTTTCCTTCTTCAAGATGAATCCATGGGATTGAAGGAGGAGTTGCCAAAAGAACAGTAGTGAGAAGGCTGCTGCAGCAGTTGCTGCCATCAGAATCTGTTTGGACTGCAGCCCTGCTAGAAGTAGCCTGTAAGACAGATAGTGGCCAAAACCAGGCTGCATGAGTTGCTCTGGTGACAACAGCCCTTGGGTGTTCCCTTCCTCTTCAGGGTGGGACGTTGCACCCAGATATTGTCTTCCCTGTGCAGTCAGACTGGACAGCAAGATAATTGTGGTAAAAAAGGAGCCAGTGTCTGGAGAGCAATTCTGAAGCTAAGGTCATGTTCCCAGGAAATAGTATCTAAAATGGACCAATTTATTTATTCACAGTTGCACTACACCCAGTCATGTTATCTATGGCCCTTTTCTGCTTTTAGAAGAAAACCTTTAGCCTGACTGATCAAAAGTTTGGCACTATTGTTTTAAAATGCACTTATATTCATTATAATAACAATATGAAAAAGCTATTTATTGAAAAGCTCTTCTTGCTCTGGATTAGAAGCACCCGAACATTAATGTATAATATAATTGTGTATGTGCATATATAGATACACTAGTGTTTGCTTATGTAATTATAGATTCATAGAATGGTTTGCGTTGGAACGGACATTATAAATCATCTAATTACAACTCCCCTGCCATGGGCAGGGACACCTGTCACTGCAGCAGGTTGCACAGGGCCCCATCCAACTTGACCTTGAACATTTCCAGGATGGGGCATCCAGATCTTCTCTGAGCAGCCTGTTCCAGGGCTTCATCACCATCACAAGCAAAGAATTTCTTCCTAATATCTAATCTAAACCTACTCTCTTTCAGTTTGAAGCCATTATCCCTTGTACTAGCAATACAGGCCCTTGTAAAAGTCTCTGTCCAGCTTTCTTGTACCTCCCTTCACGTACTGAAAGGAACTGTAAGGTCTCCCCAGACTATTCTCTTCTCCAGGCTGAACAACCCCAACTCTCTCAGCCTGTCTTCACAGAAGAGGTTCTCCAGCCCTCTGATCATCTTCAAGGCCCTCCCCTGGAGTCACTCCAGCAGCTCCATGTCCTTGCAGTGCTGGCACCCCAGAGCTGATGCAGCACTGCAGCTGGGCTCTCACCAGAGCAGAGCAGAGGGGCAGAATCCCCTCCCTGGCCCTGCTGCCCACGCTGCTTTGGATGCAGCCCAGGACACACTTGGCTCTCTGGGCTGGGAGTGCCCATGGCTGGCTCATGTCCAGCCTCTCAGCCACAGCACCCCCAAGTCCTTCTGGGCAGGGCTGCTCTCAGTCCGTTCATCCCCAGCCTGTGCTGACAATGGGGACTGCCCTGACCCAGGTGCAGCATCTTGCACTTGGTCATGTTTAACCTCATAATATCTCCATTGGCCTACTTCTCCAGCTTGTCCATTATGTTATTGAAAAGATGTTTCTATGTTTCTATTAGTTGGAAGGCAGTAATAATGTAGATGAGAGAGAGAGTGACTGAATTCTACTCTGAGAGGACTTTTAAATGCACAATCTACACCAGAAGCATGAAAAAAGATCCTGCATTAGATTTTAAACCTTAGGTGGGGAGAAGATACAGAGATATGGAAAGTAATGAAACAAAATAGAAATGAAACTCCACCCTATTTTTTATACAGCATTTCATCTCAGATAAAAAAGCACATAAGTGAGATGTGAAAATCCAGCTAAAATTGCAATTAACAGTTAGTAGTTACTTAAGAAATTATAGTAAATTAATGTAGCTATGTGGATTTTATTTTATAAAGCTTTTTGTTTCAGCTTTAAACTACTATATCATATTGTAGATGGGGAGCAAAAGGCCTGTTGAAATGAAAAGAAGATGAAAAGAGAGTAACCTAGAAAAGGAGAAGGATTTAAAATTCATCTCCATTCTTTGTAACACCAAGTGCCAGCCTTTGTGCTTAATGTACAAAGACCTTACTTAACTTATTTACACAGTTTATAGTGCTCTTCTATTCCCTGTCTTTGTTACTTGTATGTCTGCTCGTATTAACCAGATCTGTCAATACATCTTTCTAGAATTTCTGTCTCAGATCTATCATTGCTTTTTCATATGATAGGTTTTACAGGTTAATATTCCATACATTTATTGATACAGCATACAGTATGCACTCCTGCAAATTAGTAAACTGATATTCTTAATGTGCTTTCTGATTTTATAACTGTACAGCTATTACAATGCTTTTTCAAATTCTCTAAAGCAGTCCATATCTCACTGTCAATCAGAATTTAGATAAAAATGTTACAAAACCACTTTGCATTTATAGAGATAGATTTATATAGACCCCTACACTAAATGTGTCTGGTGTCTACGCATTCTGTTAACATCATATGTTGCTGAATTCTGATAAGAACTATCATGTCTATGTTTCTGTTGCTACATCTGAAATTGATTACTTAAATTTAAAGCAGTTATGTTGGTGATACCCAATTCCCTCAAAACTCAGGACAGCTGCTCGCATAATGGTCTAAGTGAGGTAACAAGGCTGATAATAATGATGAAAATCAAGGCGTTATAGGTTTTCTTCTATCTTCCCTGCCTCTCCTATTTTAGAGCATTTAATGGGTTAAAATACTAAGTTTAAAATGAGGTAATCAGCAGGAGGGACAAACAGGTGAGCAGGGGAATGTTAAGACCATTATCAACCCTTACAGTAAAGGTTAGGCTGAGGCAGACTGTATCAGCTGAACTTCAGATCAGCTCAAGGAACCTGAGCTACAAACAGAGCCTGCTGCTTCTCGTGGCTCTTCTGGAGCCTGACACAATTGGTGCCTATTTGATTCCAGGATTATTTTCAAGAAGTTATGCAACCTTGTCTAGATTTGGGGTTCTTTCTTTTGAAAAAACAGTAGAATATTTGTTTTCAGTTTAGCAACCTTGCTGTTTTGTAGAATGTCTTTCTGTCCTGTTCATGTTTATCTAGTTTGTTGTTACATTGATCTGAAAAGGCAATCTGAATAGATATGGGGTCAGGAAATGTTGAGCCCTGCCATACGATGGTTGTAGAAATCAGATGACCTTATTCTGGCTTAATGTGTGTTTTCTTCAAAGCCAGTTTTAAAACCTACTTCAGGTGAGCTTTTAGACACCTCAAGAACAGAACTAGAGTGAGTTGTGGGTGTGACTTCTGTCTGTGATGAAATGTAGGTCAAAAAGGGTGTGGATTGTTAAATGTGCTTTAAACTGTAAGGAATGGTTGTTCTTTTGTATAATTAGTGCATTGACTGGCTTGAAAGTTGCTATGACAGGTTTTAAGGGCTTTTCTGAGGCACCAGAGAGTTGTCAGTTTTATTAAGTAAAGAGGCTTGTAACACAATCATAACTGATCTTTTTTCTAAAGATTTTGAAGTTGTTCCTTTAGATGCAATGCTACAGCCTGTTCAGAGACACTTTCCTTATGAGATAGATCCACCCAGCATTAACACACTTCTGCCAACAAACTGACTCCATCCCATTTTACGTCACAATGATGACCTCTTTTTTATATCAAAATATTAAGGGCACATACTGATGTATGTATTTTACCCAGAAACATTCTATTGAATAAGTAACCAATATGTATTTCGTTATCAGCTATTCAGTCCCTCAAAGGACTCTCCCCTGGGCTGATCATCAGAACACGGGAAGCAGGTCCCTACAAAAGTCATATTTTAGGGTGGGAGTTTATGGACTGTGTGGTGAATTTCAGAGACTGGCTGACTCATTCGTAACAATGACTTTCAGTTTTTGAGTATTTCTCCAGGTGTATATGTAGAGATGAGTTTCCTTGTTAATCCTAGAGCTCAAAAAGCTTGAAAGTTTCTCCACACTTCCTAGAGTTTACTACAAAACTACTACAAAAAAAAGAGGTACAGATAAAGCAGTATTTTCTGTAGGCTTGTGAGATTACCTCTGGTTATATAGGGTATATTTCTGCTTCTGGAGTTTTAATTATTCACTGCTCAACTCTGGAATTTCTAGCACCTCAATATATTGTATAACTTTAGCTTTACACTAAAAGCACCATCCTTTTCACTTCCAATTTTATCCTGGTCTGCTGTATTTTGTTGGGATGTTGTTTAGACATAAAGTATGAGGTTCCTGTTTTAAGTCCACTTTTAAACTAAACTTTTCATAAGCCCATTAAAATCTTAAATAGTTAAATAGTGGCTGTAATCACTAACCATCTATTCATAGGATTGTTACAGCTTGGTGACCCTTTTTATTACAGGGAGGTTTTCTTCTAAGTATGGGTTAATGTTAATATAAACAGATGAATAAATATTTTGGCATACTGAATCAGTATGTTTAGTTTAAAAGGTATCATGAAGTTGTTCATAGAGGTGTATTTTTGTTAGTGACTAACAAAACTATCCTTGAAAATATGGTTTAATGTTTATCCATCAGAAGTTAATCAAACCCCAAATAAGTAGGCACATAAATAAATAAGTAAGACGTAACCATACACTTTTATCAGAACAATGAACAATTAATCACGTAATTGAACATGAAAACAGATGACCATTCAAATGTAGAAAACTTTGGTTCAGTATTGTCACTTTGCCCCATTTATTTCGCCAAAAAATGGAATTTAGAATTGCTTTAGATTTGCCTTCAAGAAATTTTGTCTTGGCTACCACACCAACCAGTGCTGTGGTAGCTTCCTTCCACCTGTTTATAAGTCCTGGAATTTTAAGAATAGGTTCACATCGGGAATGATAAGGTCTCTGTCTCTCTTTGTTTACCTAGAGCTTCCTTTTGTGATACTAAGCCTAGAAACCAAGGGAGCCATGACCTGTCAGTTGTTTCTGACCTTGGCACCTGATGATTAAGCATAGTGGAGAAGCAAATCCAGAGCTTGCTAAGGAAATGCCAGGCAGCAGGGCACAAGGCACTGCTCCATGTTAAATCACAGATAAAGAGGGAATGATTCCAATGCCCTTTGTCTATTGGTATGCACACAA
Organism: Leptocoma aspasia; assembly: GCA_013399835.1. Lineage (NCBI taxonomy): Eukaryota > Metazoa > Chordata > Aves > Passeriformes > Nectariniidae > Leptocoma > Leptocoma aspasia. The sequence continues at coordinate 636,860 of VXAX01007444.1, read as the reverse complement.
CCCTGTAATTGAAAAGGTGTCTGTAAGCTTCATCTAAGCCCTTAGTATTACAATCTGATTTTCAGGAAACTTTGTTCCTGCAGGAGATACCAATGGCTTTCGCTTTTGCTGTTGACAAACACCTGGTTTTTGTACAGTCTACATTTTTAAACATTAAACCAAAAGCTAATTGTGTTAGGATACTTTGTTGTTGTTTGTTGGCTGTAATACTCAGCTTTTTAGTAAACGTTTTTCAGTAATCACATACAGCAGTGTGATCTGCAGCTCATTTCCCTGTGAAGGACACCTTTCCCCATGTTGCTTGCTTAAGGTTACTCATCACAGCTAAATGGCTGACTGTAGAATGACCGTTTAACTTGGGTAAAAAAAATAAAATAGCAAAAGCGGAGACTTGTGATGGAAACCTGCTCCAAATGTTACTGACTTTCTGAATATCAATAGTGCTTAAGAGTATTTTGTACTTTCTCCCTCTGTATTGATAAAAAAGTATCTAGTATCCCTGGTAGTTTCTGTTAATGTTGAGTTAGACAGTTTTGTACATTTCAAGTGCTCTTGTTCATTTCAACTAAACAAATCTCATCCATATAGCAGTACAGGCTGCGAAAATGATCACAGAATATGTCAGCAGAGATTGTTGTGGTTCAGAACCATCCAAGGCTGGTGCCGTGCAGATGCAGAACTAAGCAGTTCTGCAGATGCAGAATTTCTAAGCAGTTGATTTGGCCCTCCTGGGCGCTGGCCGCTCTCCCGCCGCCCAGCGCTGCCGGTGCCTGGGCGCGGCCGCAGTCTCTGATAAGTACCTGTGTGCACCTCTCAGCAGGAGCTGTGCAGGGCAAGGACAGTGGTAATATGAAACCAGTCTCGTTGGTTTTTGTTCATGGCCCTGGAGGCTGAAATCTGCATTCCAGATGAAACCTCCAGCAAATCGGAAGAGAGTCTCTTTTTTTTTTCCTACTTTCCTCTGCTTCAAGGGCGCTCGCCCGAGTTGGCTCTGCCCGGCCGGGCACAGGGGGCTCTGCAAGGGCTTCAGGAGGGGGCACAGGAAGCTTCAGAGTCGTTAGCTCGGGTTTCCATTTGACTTTTTTTGGTGATTATGGATTTACAAAAGGAGTTCTTTATGCTAGTGGAAGGACTGTGCAAAGGAATCCGTCAGGAATTTTCTGCTGAAAACCACCCAGCGCTGGCGCACCGGGACAAGGAAGTCGGGAGCCGCCGCGGCGCGCTCGGCCCGGCGGGACGGCCGCTGTAGCTGCCGGGCGCTGCGGGCTCGGGGGGCCGGGGGCGCGCAGCCCGTCGGGGTGCGGAGCCTCGGGGGGACCATTGGCCGAGGCTTCAGCCGAGGTTAGTGCTGTGACAAACCCCTCTTGTGCGAGGGGACACGTTCCAGACGCCGCCGAGGACTTTTTTTACGGTGGGTCGTTTTGCTGCTCCCTTGGCGGAGCGGGGAGCCCCGACGGCCGGGGCGGAAGGAGAGGCGGGGCGGCCCGGCCGGGANGCGGCAGCCTGAATGCTCGCAGTAGGTGTTGGCCCCGCAGTCAGCAGCACTGCTGCGAGCGAACCGATTCTCTACTTCACGCAACATGGAAGAATATAATGGGATGCCTGACCGTAGTGAGCTTTTAGACCTGAAGAACACAGCGGAAAACGACCCTGACCCACTCACTACATTTTCTGTGAAAACACTGTTTGGATTTACAACTAAGTTTGAATCTACAGCTCCCGAAGAAGAAACAGTGCTTAAAGCATTTCAACCTTTGGACAGCAATATAAATACTCAGGCTAACACCTGGCATGAGAGGAATGATAATGGATGTAATGAGGACTCTGAAAGTCAGCACAGCGTGGATAGTACCAGTGGCCAAGCTGACCCAATGTCTGGCAGGCAAGCAGACCTGGAGCTGGAGTTAGCTGACCAAAATGAATTACTTCTTCAGCATTTGAGGTTTGTTCAGACTTCTTTGTCTGAATCTGACAATGATGACAAGGATGCTATTCTTGTGCAAGGTACTTTGGTTCATACAACAAGTGACACAGAATCGGACACGGACAATAAGGACCTAGACACGGATGAGAACAATGCAAGCAAATATGGGCTAAAAAATGCTGCTTTGTCTGCTGAGGCCTTGGACTATAGCAATCAAAACAAGGAAGAGTCAGAATCAGAAGGGCACAGCAACAGCGATGACACTGTGGATACAGATGACATTGAGTTACACCCACCATTCTCTAAGCAGCTCCCAAAAGAGCTGGACGGTATTCTACAGTATGACTCCAATGGAAAAGACAAAATGCTAATGGATGAGCAATTCACTCATTTGCTTGCTACAGGGGAATGCCTTCAAGAACTTTCAGATGAAGTACAAAGACCTTCCGTTGATAATATATCACTCCAAAAAACAGCATTGGCTGAAAAGACTTTCCAGCTGCCTGCTTTTTTCAGTGGACTACGTGTGAGGAAAAAGGGACTAACCACAGAAGATGGGGAAACTGTTACAGAAATTAAACCAAGGGAGAATGATTTAGCTCTGCTTAAATTACGACAGCCTGTTAAGAAATCCAGTATTGCGTCAGGTTTGACCATTAAAAAAAAGTCATCTGAACCTAAAGCAAATCCCACTTTCCTAGAACAACTCTCGCACTTGTTAAACATAGACGTCTCCAAGAATGAAGATAAAACTGAGGACTCTGGTGAGGCATCTGGGGAGACTGAGGACAGTGATGAAGCTCAAGGGTACAAAGCCTCCAGCAAAAGAGAACCACGATTTCCCTCCGAGGAGATAAAATCAAGCCCTGCTGAATCTGCACTGGATGCCTTTAAAGCCTTATTCACACGACCTCCCAAGAAAGAGACAACTGCAGATACTTCAGAGCTGGAAGCCCTAAAACGCAAAATGAGAAATGAAAAAGAGTCCTTGAAAGCTGTATTTGAAAGGTCAAAATCAAAACCTGGGGATGGATCATCAGACAAATCTGTAGGTTGAATTACTTTTTCTTCCTAAGATCTGGAAGTAGAAGGATTAATAAAATAATTTATTCTTTAAATATTATTGGTGGGGCTTAAGATCAAAATGTCAGAATTGCTTTTCTTTTGGCAATCTCAAATTTTGGATTCCCAGCTGAGGAAATCTTGGGGCTAATTTGTCAGAACTTTTGATCATCTGCAGTTGAAGCAGAATTCGGCCACAATTGATGGTGACAGTAAAAGCCTCTCAATTAGAAGTGAGAACTTAAAAATAGTTTCTGATTTTAAAAGCTCTCTACATAACAGTTCTCCGTATGTTAATTATGGCTTTAAATCAGTTTGATGCTGCAGATATTTACTGTAATATTACTTAACAGTTTCTCAATCTCACTCTGTTGTCTTTCATTGAGTATTTAATTTTAAAAGTAGTATTTCATTTTACCTGTAGAAATAATTTTATGGTTAGAGTTGATACAAGAAGTTGTGGGTGATTTTCAGCTCAGTTTGTTCAAGACATAGAACAGGAAGTAGTTGGGTTTTTTTGTTTACATGCATATATTGGGCTTTTCAAATATTGATAAGCATTTAACTTTATCTGGTAACTTAGTTTCATTTCAATTAGATTGAAAGATTTCAATTAGTCAACTCAAGTTTTTTATTAATATAAGTGTTTGCAAGGTTAATGCTCTTAGGCATATAGAGATGTAGTTAGTATATTTAAAAAAAATCAATGCAATATTTTTGTACAATCATAAATGACTTTGAATGTGATTTGAACTCTGTAATTAAATGAATAACCTTTGGGTTGGCATTCCTGCAACCCAAAATTCTTACAGCCACATCTTTGGCAGATGTAATCAGCCCAGGAGACCTTTGTTGGCTGAAAGGGGAATTACTTGAAGGATTCCATTTTCAGGATTGGACATTAAACCTGAACCTACTTAAATTGATTTTTAAATTGATCCCCATTTAAAGAAATTGATTTTCTGTGTTGGTTATACTCTCTTTAAAATTTTTATTCTTACATAATATACAAAAAAAAAAACATGTAAAAAATCCTGGCCAACACTTGAGTAGACTGATAATAGCAGTTTGTAGTAAATTACCTATGGGGAGGAGAAGACAGGTATTCATTGGCTGTGGAATGTACAGTAAGTGCAGTCTGCGTGCCCTTCCCATTCCTGCCTTGCTCCTTCCTTCCTGCTTACCCCAGTCGCTGTGCTGGCATCAGCGTTCGTGTGGCTCACAGCAAACCTCTTTGGGCAGCTGTCATCACACACAGTGAGGGAGGAGGCACAGGAGTCAGCAGGAGTGGCTTTTATAAATGTCTGCCTAATGTCCGGTGTAGTGCAAATCTGTATTTTCTCAGGGCAAAGCCAGAGTCTAAGGGTCTAGCCTTTCCTTGCTCCTGTGGGCCATTTATGGGGCCATTTTCATACAGGGTTTCACTGTTGTTGCAGTTGTGTCTATGCAATTACTTGTAGTAACATGTTGTGAATCAGATTACAGAAACATTGGAGATATAGAAAAACACCAAAAAAAGCCCTCTGAAAGAATGCTTGTTTAGTGGGTCATTCCTTCTCCACCCCTTCCCCATTTAAAGAGTTATTTTAGCATTGCAGTTGACAGTGCAGTCCCATTAACTGCTGCTGCATTACTTTGATGTGGCTGTATTACCTGGTATGTGGACTGAGCAATCTGCTGGGGGTGGGGCAGGAATTTCATAAACTAGCTCTGCTTCCAGAAAATTATATTGTCAAATGATGTCTTAAGTGAGTTGCTCTAATGTTTATTTGTAAGAGGAGCACACTATGGAATATTTTGCTCTGGAAGAAAGATACAGGGAAAAAAACTAGCATTTGTGACCACCTGTGTGGTTCACCAAAGGATACACAGCTCTCCACAGTGATGTGAACAGTTTCAACAAATCACTGCATGTCACATGCATTATGCTACTTTCCTTCTCAAAAATATTTTTCTACACTGATTTATTTGTGTCTCTTCCAACCAACTGAACACTGTTCCAATCAGTAGAATGAGACAGATAATCTTTCTGGAGCACATGTGTAGAGCTGAGCATAGCAGTTGCTGTTTGGAATCAATTGATATTAAAGACTTTAATTTTTTCTTGCATAATTTTAACAGCCTGACCTGAGTCCCTCAGAGCAAGATGACAAGACTCCAGGGAGACTCCAGACTGTCTGGCCGCCACCAAAAGCAAATAATGAAGAAGTAAAAGTAGGATTAAAGTACACAGAAGCAGGTAAAACAAAGAGGTGAAGCATTTGCAGAAAATAGTTTCTGACATTTTTAATCTTGTTTGATACAGAGATAGTGATAAGTCACGGGATTTTCTTATCTCTGAAAACAGACTTCATATTTTGTATGTGTGGTTTACTGCTACTTGTTAATTTTGCATCTGATTTTTAAATGTAAATGGCTAAATATTGTACAAACTTTCCTGTACAAATTCGTGAGGAAAGAAGTGGGTTTTTTTGATAAATTAGGTTATCCATTTCCAGTGGGATTTTGCTCAAATGAGTGACAGATTGGTGAATGCGTGGAAACGTGACTGCCTTTTCTGATGCCTTGGTGCAGGGGGCAGCCCCCTGCTGAACTCTGGTCTGGCTGCAGATTTTCTTCAAATACTGTCCAGAATGAAAACAACACCATTATTGCAACATGTGTATGAGCAGAGGAATGCTCATATCCAGTCAGGCTACTTCTATAGCTAGCCACATATATTGTCCTATGCAAGTGTATGAAAGGATATGTCCAAAGTGCAATGCTAATTATCAGATAAGCTTTCCACAGAAAAATATTTAATGGGGTTTTTTTTTTGTTATTTAGATATTTACATAACATACTTACAAGGGAGAAAGTGATTATTTTAACCACCACAACTCTGGTTCAAATTTATAATCTTGAATGTAAAACAGGAAGTCCTTGATATTCAGAAATTAACCATAAACTGAGGAATACTCTGAAATATTAAAGTAAAAGACAGTAGGCCATCTCTTCTTCAAGTACCTGGAGATTTTTTAAAATACCACCTAGAAAGTATTAAATGGAACCAAAAAAAATCTTTTATACTACTTTGGTGTGAGAAATTATTCAGGGTAATGCTGTGTGGTTCTTTCTAATTCCAGTGGATATCCATCTGACCTTGTATTTGAGAAACAGTACTTCTATTTGTTCTGTCTACTGCTTTTTATTGTTTAGTCATTCTCCCTATTTTTTCAGATTTCTCTGCATTAATCTTTCTTCTTTTGTAACGTGGGAATAATACTGGAAGTGTAAAAGTTGTTGGAAGATTGAGAAAAATTGCCTTTGACAGAAACAACGTGGTTCTAATATATAGAATTGAATTTATGGTGTATCTGATTGGTCTGAATTTGGGAGTCTATCACCTAGATGACCAGGACAGGTATTCAGCTGTTTGCAAGTTGATGTTACTCTTAGATTTTTATTATAAGCTATGTGCTTGCTATATTTAATTTTACCCAAACAAATATTTTTCCTTCTAATGACTGTAATAATCTGTGGCAAAACATATGCTTAAATAAAGAAAGAAAACTGAATTAACAAAAGCTCCAGTTTCTGCTACTTGTAGAGAAATTAGGTCATGCTTTCTGGAAATTTGAATAGGAAAGACAGACTGGCTTAGGGCCCATGTAAATTGTTACTCTTGTTACTGTGATATTTTGGGTGGCAGTGTCATCAACATGTTGATGGTTTGTTTGCTAAGTCAACTTTTTATAGACCAGATTCTGCAGTTCATTAGTTGCTCCAGCGTCTGGCAGAGGGCTTTGAATGAAAACAAACTGCTGGTGATTCAGCTGGGATGAGATGTAAGCAGTGCTTTTAAAGGAAATAGGCAAAGACTGTGTTTGACTGTGTTTGTTAAGACTGCAGTAAAGTTATAGGTGTGCCTCAGAGATTGGCAAGTTTGCTCCTTTCAGCTACTCAGTGATGCCCAGAAAGCAATTGTAAGTTGTACATGATGGATCACTTACACTGGCTGTTCTGAGGACTTGTGTGACTGTTTTAAAGCATTATCCACAGAAATGAAATTACGAAGTCTCCAACAAGTGAAGCAAGGGACTGTTCATGAGTTGTGGTGATACAGTTATAAGAATAGGGTTTGTATTCCATGTTGGTCTTATTGCTGGGGTTTGTGGGGTTTTTTTATGAATATGAATGTGGCAATACAGCAAAACTTCTAAATTCACAATCTTCTCTCTGTCAGTAGCAGGTACCTTCAAAGTGCATGTGTATACTGGCATTTCCCCTCATGCCCCTTCTCATCCAAAATTCCCTTCCAGCCACCAATACTTTAGAAGCTTCTTGACCCCCTTTTAAGAAGTGGGCTTCTTAAAAATAAGCTATAATGCAGGTTAATCGTCTGCGTTATTTAAATTGACTGGTCTAAACAAAAACCTCTATTTTTTACCTGAGTGTCTTGTCCTGACTACTAAGATCAAATGAAAAATTCTTGATCTCAGAATAGATTTCAAAAACTGTGTGTGGCAGGGATGTTTGTGGTTCCAGTCTTCCTCTGCTGATGTTCCTGAATAGATGAATATCTATATAATAAAAAATGCTGAAGTGGTTTGTTTTATTAACTTTCAGTCAATAATTTATGTTAGTATTTTAATTTCTGTGATTAAGGTTTTCATCTACCAAAACAATAGGAATGTATATAAAAACAATAATAAGATTAATTATTAGGTAAGTATTCATTTAGCACAGCTTGATTTTAGGCTTAGACCAAATATATCCATTCGCAATATATTTCCATTCACATCCAAAGATAAATTTGTCAACATTCATCTTTGTACTTGTAACAGGGTACACAAATATGTACATATTTTATGAGGTAGCATGTTTGTTTTTTTCATTTGTTGTGACAAAATAGAATTTAAGTAAGACTGAAAACTTGAAAGTTGGAATATAGTAATGTTTGCAATTCTACACTGTGTCTTTGATTTACTTTCTTCATCACCATGCACTATGACAACTATGACAGGAAGGTAGGGATATTGAGAGAGAGTATTCCTGTCTTTTTGATCTTTTCTCACCTCCTTGTCATGTTTTTCCTCATTGTTCTTGTTGCCTGGTGGAAGCAAGAAATTCAGGCTTAATTTGGCCTACGCAGCAGACATTACAATGACTCATAGCAGCTTGGAGGAGTAACTAACTCCCTCCTGAGGCTCACAGTCTGGCTTCATGTGTGGGAAACCAACTGAAAAGCAAATGGACATAACAAGGAACACGTGTGTAAGGCTGACTAGGCCTGTTAGGAATATTAGAAGTGTGAAAGAAGTTAGGGATACAACTGAGCACCAGGTTTTTTTCATGCATTTGATAACTGCTTGTGCAGTCATAATATTGTCTCCTGCAGTATCCGAATCTTGAGTTGTTAATTTTGAATTGAATGGATGATGTTGCAATATTTTGGTTTAACTTGTGTTTTCTTAATTCTTTAATGCATGTGTGTTTCCATAGAGCAAGTGGCTGTGTTGTCAACTGGCTCCATGTAATTAGCACAAGCTGCTTGCATGATTCTCTAGAGAAACTGGAACTTCTTTGAAGTATCTGTAAAATAGCTGAAGTCCAGAAAGTCTGTAGTACATTCATGTCCTGGAAGATTAGAAAAATGGTACTTTAATTTATAGTTAACAAAGTAATCAAAGACATTTCTGTGCATATATTTTTTGGTCCTAAATTTCTGTTCCTCTGCTTTCAAGTTTTTTTTTGTTTTTCCTCCATAATTCTTAGAAAGACTTCCACATTTTTAAGCATTAACTCTGACAGAAGGGTAGATATGTCAGCCATTATGTGGTGAAAATACCTAGCCAGATAGAGGAGACAAATTCATGTCCATACTGAAGAAATTCACCTGTGATACTACATCACATTGAATCCATATAAAATGAATATCTCAAGTACTGTGTATGATTAGGTCAGCACTTGCAAACACTTCTTGTCAAGAAAAGGAGCTCGGACATGAGTTCTGCAGCTCCTGAAACTACTTATGTTTGAAGAGCAGTCTTCACATTAAGGTGGTATAGATATACAGATTCTGTTACTCCTATTAACCATACCATTTTAGCCTTCAGGATCAAACTAGTTCTCTTATATACAACAGGAAGAGTTTAGTCTTTTTGCTTAGCAGAACAGAAATGTGAAAAGTAATGAGAGAGAGAAGTATTTGACATTCCTGCAGGAGAAAATGTTAAATAAAGCCACTTAGAAAATAAATTCATTTAGTGAAGTTTTTTGATTTTTACATTCAATGTTTTCTTTTTAATTCAAATGTCTGTATTTAACATTTAAAAACCTAATTTTCTCACAGTCTGTCTGTTCATCGTACCTCATGCAGTGAGGTAAAGCTGTCTTTCTGGTGCCACAATTTCTAGAACAGTCTGTGATGATGTAACCACAATATTCAGGGTAAATAAGAAAATCAGGAGGTGTCTAACAAGACCTTTATCAGACAAAAAATATCTGGGTAAATGGTGAATGAAATAGAAAATAGTGGTAGAGGTTTATTGCTAAGTCTCAAATATATCAAATCCTTGATCCCCTATACTCTTAGTTCCCAGCAAGATGGGAACTTTATGGCCATGATATAGGGCCATATGCCCCAAATGCAGGGAATAACCAGCTTATGTGAGAGAAGGAGAGGCATAATGGTTGGAGCAAAAGGATGAGAGATAAGAGCATGATTTCTTATCTTTTTTTAACATAAGCTTCCTTTGTGGCCTTGAACAGTTTGTGTTTGTCTTTAAAAGAAAGACACTGTTTGATGTAAAGTGTCCTGAAGAAAGTTGTTATAACAGTGGCTGCCAACAGTTGGTTTCATCCTAACTAAAAAAAAAATAAATAAATTTTTGTAGTAATTTAGGTTTATTTCATTTCAGTGTGTTTGGGGTTTAGTTCTGGGATTCTATTATAAATTTTACTGTAGGGAATTAGATCAAGCAGCATTAATACAAACAGGATATTTTGCATTGCTTCAAGGTGCTGCTTTTGTGATTGAATCACTGATCAATTTGATGTGACCTCAGAGTGCATAAAGCTTTTGTAAATTATTTTACTACATTTTACTGCGTTTATTGTGTAGCATGACAGGTGCATGTAATTCGGTGTTTCATAACGAGACAGATACACTAGTGTGTTTTTGAGAAGCTAAGGGTTTTATTATAAGCCAGATTCTGGTAGCCATACTGTATTCTAGAGTAAGAATGACATTTTTTCCCCTTACTTACGATAGCTAAAGCTATGATTTGATGGATTTAAAAGGTATTTGGCTAAGATTTACTTTGAAAATACTTACGAAAACAGTGCTCAAAAACAATCAAGCAACAAAAATATCCTTTGCTTTTCCCTTCCCACCTCAGCTGACACTGTCATTCATACTGTGCCTCTTGAGGCAGGAACAAAAAGATAGGCACCTGTGGATGATTAATATTTGTTGTTAAGATGTTTGTGTTCCGTTTTCAGTCCTTTTGCTACTTTCTGGAATGGTTTCAGGAAAGGTTTGGGGACCTTTCCAAGTTTCAGTTTATCCATCCGTAAAATTAGGATAAGAATTCTGACCTATTTTTCAAGTCAAATCAAATTCCCTTTCTGTTTATAGGCTCTTAGCATTAGATAGAGATGCAGAATAGGAAAGAATATTGACTTTTCAAACTTAAATCTTAAAAAACAAAACCAGACCAACCCCACAGTTACAGAATGGTAACTGTACCTAAGGCCATGGGATAAAATATCCATGCCTTCCCATACACTGAGGATTATATTTTTACAAGGTGAGAGGGAAGAAGAGTTATGCTCCAGTTTTTCAATAAAAACCGTGGCTTTATTTTTGTTATGCATACTCTCTGTAGAAACGTAGTAATTTTAGGAGACCTATTGCTTTTGTGTCTGGGTGCTTGTTTTGCAGCAGGTGCTTTACAAGGACAGGTTTTACAGTATCCAAAGCCATGTCTGGATGCACACATATGTGTAGCCATGGATATCAGCACGCTTAAGATTCACATAGAGAACAGCTTTAGTCCAGTCAAAGTAGAAAGCTGATTTCTAAGTTCAATATTTTCCTAGTGAGAAGATTAATCAGTTGCCTGAATATAATGAAAGCAAATTGTGTGAATAATTTCTTTTACTGTAGTTTTAATCTTGAAATATAGTCTGCACTATGCACCTGAGCAATCCAATTTTGCAAAGACCCAAAACAGTCACAGGGTTTTACGAAATGATTCTTGTTATATAATTGAAACACAGTAAAAGAGCAATTGTGTATACAAGAAGAATGACTTTGTATTTTATTTCCATGGTTCTGTTTTGAAATATATGAAGCCCTTTGTGTAACAGAAATGCCTCTGAGTTTTACTGAATTCCCTTTCCTGTTCTTCAGTCTCGCTGTTCAATTGTTATGATGCTTTCTGAAAATTTGCACCTATATTTAGAACTGCTTTTTAGATTTCTTTCCAGATATATTCAGTATCAGCCCTGCCAAGTTTGCTCCCTCTGCTATGCCACAGGCATGTACTCTGTAATAAATCTGTTCCTCATGTTTGCTGTTAAGAATTACTTGTTTATCATATTGCATTGGTGAGCGTGATCCTGTAATAGATTGGTTTTGTAAATACCAAGTAGGGCGTTTGTTGAGAAAGAACTAGTGTTGAATGTCCCCAGCAGCAGTAGCTCTAGTGTTGCCTTTCTGGCAGGGTGAAATGACAAGTGAAACTCTTCATCTCTGCTATCAGGTAAATGAGCTGTAACTGTAACCCCTCAGAGCTGAGGAATGGTCAGGCAGATAAGTTTCTCAGGTGACTGCTTCTGAATAGTGCTTTATACTGCTTTGCAATCAGAAACAGGAGTAACTGTTTTCCTCATCTCCATAACAGACCATCAAGGAAGTGCTGGTTTTTTGTGGATACAGTTCTATTATTCTTGGGGAATTCAGTGGCTATTGAAGATACTTCATGTCCTGTAGTAGGTTTACTATGCTATCTTCTATTATTTAAATATCTGGACAGTATTTGGATACTGGACTGTTGGCTTCTTTTGGGCTGTTTATTTTCCACAAGTTCCTCCTCATTTGTCTCCTTTTCTCACGTCTGCCATATTTTCACTGCACTGGAATTTTTAAGGAGCTGAGAATTTATTAAATTTTAGGTTTGGAGGGTTCTTCCTTGTCTTAAAAATGAAAAAAAAAAAAAAACAAAAAAAACAAAACCCAAAAAAAACCTGAAGCTGAAATGGAGGGTATCTGCTCATTTCCCAGTCTGTGGATTTGGCATCCTTAGATGTAATGAATTATGGGTCTGTAAAAGAGTTCAAGTGCAGTGAGAAGTAAAGAAGAGAGGACAGACAGGAGTAGATACAATGGGGTTGAGAGAAGGAGGATTAGAATCACGTTTTAAAACAACATGCGGTATTCTTTTATCCAATCCCCTATCCCTAAAAAATAGGTAGTTTTGTGAATTTCTTTGAGCATAAATAAGTTTTAATTTTCTAGTTATAAAAGGATGCTTAAATGCAGTTATGCTTTGTAAAAACCAATCCAAGACTGAACAAATTAGACTTTGAAAGTTGCTTGTGTGTATTTTTATTGAAAGAAAAGCCTGAAAATTTGCTGCTGTTTTATGACTATAGAGCCTGGAGAAAGCCTGGAAGGTTGCATCAATACGTCTGTAAAAATAAATAAAAAGTAATTTAAAAGGTGTAGCTGTGGTGAGTAGGTTCCCTTCTGACACCCGGTGGTTAAAGATGAGAACTACATGGGGAAATAGAAGAGGAAACAAATGCTGTAGTAAAGTGGAATATTGAAAATGGAACCAAGGGTTACCACGCAGGGAGAAAGCATTAAGAAACCCTCACTATTCTGAAATTTAATGAATCAGTGCAATTATAAGTTAATGATTTTTTCCATACTACAGGGTGTGGTACATCTCAAGAAAGGTAGATTGCACTCAAGTTTTCCAGCTTTTGTTCTCTAATTACTTTTAAATTGTGTTGACATTATTTTGCATGTTTCCACACACTGAGTTTAATATGTATGGCTTTTTACAAAAATGAGTGTACTGACCAGAAGTGGCTCTGTATAGATCATTTAACTTCAAAGCTTCTGCTTTCTACATGAAGTCTTGAGATTATGGCAGAGAAGCTTCCTAAATTGCTGTGTAAAGTTTGATGAGTAACGCATCTACTTGAAATGTGAATTATGGAGATTCCTGTGGGAAAGGTTTTCATGTAAGATTTTATTTAAAATTATTTAAGTAGGTAAGATGTTTTATTACCAAAGAAGAAAAGGTAATCCTTGCATAGTACCGTTGTGAACACAATAGTACTGAATAATATTTGAATGTGTATACTTGCTTTTTGCAACAGTTTTGAAGAATGAAAATTTCCCTTTGAAACATTGTGACCTATCGTCGTGGTCCATACATAGAAGAAAGGACTCTTGACAATAAATTCAGAAGGCTAATATGATTTTTTAAAATGACTCCATAATTCTAATATTTTTCTATATCTGCTCAGCAGAGAGCATTCTCCATGCTCCTGCTGCTGCTTTGTCCAGGGAATGTGTCCCGAATGCTTACAATATCAGAAAGATAAAGTCTTTCAGTTCCTTCTCCCACTTTCAAGGAGGAGCAGAGCCATTTTCAATGTCCTTGAAAGAACAGACACAGATATTTTGTTTATAGAAAGCTTATACAGAGTAAAAGACAGCAAAAGGATGTTCTCCCATGGGAAAATGATCAGAAGGCTTACACACAGAGAAACTTATAATATGTTCATAGCAACAGTGACCCACCCTATCCTAGTATTTCTGGGGTTGTAGGTTGAATTTTCAGGTCAACAGATTGACCAGTGAATGCTTGTATCTTTTCTTTCAGAAATGTTGGTGAAGGGTGCAGCATGCTCAGTATTATAAGATTTTCATGAGCATGTATTGAGTATATTTGTAAACAGTGTTGCTGCTTTGTGCTCAGACAAGCTCTGTGTGATGATAAAGTGGAACAAAAATTAGACATTTTGATTATGTAGGTTGTCCAAAATATCCAAATTTTATTTCATGTTCGATTCTCTATGCATTAGGAAAAGCATGCATGCTTTAGTGTGTATTTTCTTTGCAAAGCAGTGAAGTGTGTCTCATACTTTACTAATCATGAGGAATATATTTTGGTTTTATGTTTTATTTCTGCCGCATGGTGGCATATTTTGTCTGTCACGTATGTCAGCAACATCAGTCACTGCTATTGCACAGTCTAAAACTTTCTTTTTTAAATGCATGTTTTGGAAATGAAAAACACAATGAGGAGTTCTTGAAAGTGTTCCCACCCCAAACTTGTGTCTTCTAATCAGATTGTATGGAATTAGTCTCTCAGAAAAGTCTAAGCTTTCTGATCTGCTTTGGTCTCCTTCCCTTACCCACACAACATGAAAATACAATAATGAGTGAGCATGATTGTTATTTCCAATTGTAAATCTTGAGGAATGAATAAAATCAGCTTATGATTTTATACACACATATATTCTGTGTATATATCAAGCTGAGAGCTTTATAGAAATATTTCCAAGTGTATTTGGTTTGTGCGGCCTGTTTTTGGTAGTGGGGGGTACTACAGAGGTGGCTTTGTTTTCATAGTGTTACTGCATGTGGCCCATGGTTAACCAAGGAACATCCATGGGATATTTTTACATGGTAGAAATTTATTTATGTACTTGCTATTTGATTTTGGTTTTATTTGATAGGCAGTGCTGGTGTTTAGCAACATGTAGAAATTTGGCAGTTCACAAGCAGTTCATAATTTTTTGCACGACAAAATAATATAAGGGGTAGCTGAAAATACCAACTCAGTTACATATTTTTAGTAATGAAGGAAAAGCAGGGAGCGTGCAAGACTCCCTGCTAGAATGTGTAGCTAATGAGTATAAAATACAAATTCCCTGAGTGAAGCTTAAATACAACCTTACTTATGCTTTTGTTTCTAGCTCACCTAACGCTTTACAAGGAGGGACCACCAGGTGGGTGGAGCAGTGTAATGTTGTCTGTCTGTGTCTAGTCTTTGGTCTCTTTTGTTACCATAAAGGTGGTTTTTATCTTTCCTTGATGGAATAGAAGTGGTAAAGTCTGAGTCTGCTATATCTACCACTGTTTAGAACTAAAAATTTGGTAAGACTACAGAAGTTCTGTAATAGACCCCAGGAACTGTTTTCAGAATTCTGGCTTGTGGTACTTCAGTTTTAATGGCTGCCATCCCACTAAAATGAGTGGAATGAAGGTTAATTTCTTCTTAATCTCACATTAGATGTGTTATAATCTGGCAGTGTTTTTTTTTAAAGTCTTTGGAGCAAAGACAATAGTGAAAATTAAAGTGATTATGGATCTTAACATTAAAGTTATGGAAAACAATTTGGGCATACATTGATCCTTATTCAAAACAAGAGCACAAGTAAGGCTGACAAAGAAATACAGTAAAATACCATTGGCAATCGTGTGAGGGTTAATTAAATACTAACTGATAATGTCATTAGTAATCATAGAATCATAAAATATTAAGGGATTGGAATGGACCTTAAAGATCATCTAGTCCCAGCTCCCCTGTCAGGGCCAGGGACACTTCCCACTAAACCAGGTAGCTCAATGTCTCATTCAACTTGGCCTTGAATGCTGCCAGGGATGGGCAGTTACTGTCAAAATGTGTAATAACGAAATGAATCTGAGTTGGAACTCATTTTAAAAGAGGAGTTTCTGATAGTATTCCTCTTTCTTTCTACAATAACTTATCACTTCTGCAATTGTTTGCTGAACTAACTGACAAAACTGAATAAGGCATGTTTCAAAGAGTTTATATTTTTCTGTGTATGTTTATTTAATAGGTAATTTCCTGTTGTCATGCTTTTCATAGAATTACAGAATAGCAATCTGCTGACTAAAAACTCTGTAAGGATGAAGATTTGTTTGGTTTTTGTCTTCATCCTTTTTTGTAATTGAGTTAGGAATACTAGACGTTGGTGAGGATTCAGTGTGATTATCTTAGAAGATTTAAAATCAAACCTTATGACCAGGATAAAATCTTCTTACACTATGTCGCTGAAGAACTACTCCTTAATTCTGCCGTGAAACACCATTTAGATGATGATGTGAGTAGACATCATATTAGAAGAAATAAATCCAAAGTACTTTGAAGCCCTCCTGTTCTCTTTGAAGTTTCATAATGACAGTCCAATCATGTTTGTCACAGTTGCATGGATACTTGTTAGGAAATAGGACGGTGTTAAGACAATTTTGCATTAATTAAAACAACTTGCATTGAAACTTGTTAGAATTTCCGAGCACATGGCATCAGTGATCTTATGTTAGGAAAGTTACATTGTATAGACTGCCATTGAGTGGGCTTCTGGGCAGTCTGGTCTGAGACACCTTTCTCCCTCACAATTCAATTGCAAGCATCTCCCATTTCCCTCACGTGTCCTAGCTTCATCCAGGACCCTAATGTTATCCACCTTATATCATTGTTAGGGGTGGGGAGAAAGGGACTCTGGCTTCTGGTCAAAAAAGCATGGCAGGAGAGGGGAAGCCATGCTGCATTGTTCATTGTCTCAGGGTCCAGGGTGAGCATTTTTGCATGTGAATCACCCTCTGTCTTGTATACTTCTGTTATTAATGTTGTTGCCATTACTGTTAATTTTCTTATCTCATTGCTGTTTCCAGTAAACTCTTCATATCTCAACCTGTAATCTTCATTTTTGACATCTCCAATTCTCAACTCCATCCTGCTTCAGTGGGAAGTGAGAGGGAAAGGAGGAGCAAGAGAGCAGTGTGCCATTTGGGGGAGTCTTGGTGGGGGACACCAAGAACTGGGGAGTACCATTCCTAAATCTCACTCAAAGTGGGCTCTTCCTCACAGGACTCTGGTGGTGGTGCAGAGTTTTGTAGAAACGCTTAGGTACTTACAGTTAGAGGCCACTTGTATTATTTCCTGCCTGCTGGGAAACCAGGCGAGTGAGCAAATTGTATTTGCCTGTCCCAAAAAAATCTCATGTTTTTTCCCTTCATCCTAATGAAACGAGTAAGTAGACAACATCTTAGAGTTGTTTGTGGAACAGAAAAAGAAAATCCTACCACTCATCTCTTCCTATGCAACTTCTTGAATACAGTTAACAGTAATGATCATAGAGATACATGGTTCAGATTTTGAAGATTATCTGGATTTGTAACTGAAAGGATTAGAGGTGTACTTATTTGGGAATTCAGTGTGTTTTAAAGAAATCAGCTGAAATGAAGCCATCTATTCAATATCCTTAGCACTACAGTATTGTAACTCAGCTTTCTCTGTAGAAAGCATAGTCCCAAATGGGCTCATAGAAATTACAGGTATGTTACCTGCAGACCATGTTTATCCTAAAAGGTCAGGAAAAATAATGAAGCTGAGCAGTTGGGGCAGTAAATATTGATGGACTTGTTCATATTCAGATACCAAAAGCCTATGAATGCTAGAATATTCTGCTGGTTTAGATACTTGGTTTTTATGATTAGTAAGGGTAGATTCAAGCAGTCCTGTGTTATACATTTTATTTGCAAGATTAGCTTTCAGGGCCAGAATTTTATAAAACGCGCTGCTTTAAAAATTAGCCCAATATATTGAATATCTCTTCCTTTGTTTCAAGTTATTTTGTGTTTAAATTTAAAACTCATGAAGTACAATAATTCTTGAAAAGATTGTGCTTCTTCTATAACTTAATCAGGATAAGCAGTTTTTTTCTGTATTGCATTACTTTTTTCCCCGTATGTAGGTTTTGGTATCTGTCAACTTTCTGGGTTCCAGGTACTTTTTAATTTAAAAATTGCTATTCAAGAGAACATGAATAAAACTTTCTGGTGTCATACCCATATACCCCTAATGTTCTCTGTGTATTTGTACAGTTCTTGCTCTAGCAGATGTTGATGTCTAAAAGGGTATAGGCATTTGTCCACTGTTTCACAATGTGTGATACTCTGTTGTTTCACACAGTAGATGCTTGTGATTCTATAACAAATTCATGTCCGATGCTGTACAGCATTTTAAGCTCTTTGTTCACGTCGTGTCCATCTTCCTTATTCACCCATTTTTACTAGTTTGGGGTTGCTGCTTTAGTTTTTCCATTGTGCTTCAACAACAATTCTTTTCCCTGTTTGCATACTATGTTTGATGAAATTACAGGACACAGGGTTACTTCCTCCTTGCACTAGGTAGTTAGTTAAAACACAATTTTTTTCCTTCTTGCAGCCCATTACTTGGGTAGATGGTAATTCCAAGCTTTAACTGGAGTATTTCAAATGTTGTAGTACCTAATGATAAAGAAAATAGTGTATTTTCCTGATGTACTGGTATAATTTTAGTCAATGTTGTCTTTATATGATCCATATTGACAGCATAAAAGAATTGCTAGTCTCTTTCTTACTTCTGCTTTAGAACAAAGCTTAAACAAAACAGTCTCTAGAACTTGTTTCAGAGCTTTCAGCTAGAAGCAATGAAAAACATGTGCCAACAATGACATCTATACTTAATTGTTAAAAAAATCTTAATTTTTGTGCTGTTTTAGTTTTCATTCTTAAGGGTTCTTCCATCATTCTCTAATTTTTCAAACATTTGTGCTAAGATAAAAAAATAAGCAACAAAGGGTTGGGAATGGGTAGACGTGGTCAAAAATCTGCTTCTGGTGCTAGTGCACGTCTGTGTCATCATAGGTGAATTATGACTCTCTTACCCAAATCTCAAAGAATTTTAATCACTGGGCAACCCTGCATAGAAAGTAGATCTTTTGTTAAGATAGATCTGTATCCTTCTGTTAGCCAAACTAAGAACTGATTGTTAGGAGCATTTTCTAAGCCTGTTATTTGCTTCAGTTATCATGTGACCTTAAAGAGCTAACCTTCAAGTCAGGACGTTCACAGGGTTCGTGCCCTGCAACTGGCTGCTTAAAGTGGCTGAGGTGCCAGAAGGGTCACAGCTTTTTCTGGGGACCTGAGGCAACTGTTTTAAGTGCTGTTTAGGTGGATGGATATGCAGAGCCTGTATCCAGAGGGAATATCAACCAGTCAAAGGAATTAACAGTAGAAAATCTAGAAGTTTGTAGACCCTAACCAGTTGTGATTCCAGCAGAGCAGTCAGGCAATTTTCCTATGCTCGAAAGCTCTAAGTAGAGACCTGTTAGAGGGAGAGAAGTTTAGATAGATGCTATAGCTAGATGGAATCACCAAGGTTTTTATTTTATGCTCTGTAAAATATTGATCCCTTTTCCTTTTGATTTTATGTATCAATTCAGCTGCTTGAATATAATTTCACCTGTGCTTGGAAAAAATAACTTTGCATTAAAAGCTTCCATGTCATGCAGATTTCAGGGTGATGATCAAGATACCTTTTCTTTGCTCTTTTATTCACGTGCTCTGAAGAGAAAAAGGAAAAAAATTCAAAAGAGCAGCTAAGCACTGGAGTATTTTACTGATCTGGTACTTTGGTCCATACTTTGATACTTTAATGCTATTTTGTTAGTTCTTCTGTTGAATGGGTCATACAATCTCCTTAGTCTTAGAGACCGTTGACAGTAAAATTTAAATTCTTCAGGCTATTTTCAAACCTTGTTTAAATTAGGAATTAGTTGAGGGGGCAGAAGCCAAGCCAGGAAACTGGAAACACACTTTTGGATAAATTTTGATTTGAAAGCAGATAGAAGTGAGACTTTGACCATCTAACAACAAACTCCAGTCACTTGTTTAGGAGGGCTGAAGCTTCTGGGCCAGTGTCTTACAAAAGACTCTCTTAACATCTCTTAAAGCCTTACACCAGTGTTTTGAAGGGGTTTCTGTTTCTTCACCTGGCCAAATGCAGTCATGGTACAGATTAAGGAGAACCATAGTATTAGTGGTCCTAGAGGTGTGTTTGGTAAATCTATGCCATCACTAAACCTGTGTGATCAATGACTGGCCTCCTCATTTTTTCACTGCTGGTTTAAATTCCTCTGACTTTCAGTTTCATGCTTTTAGCCTTTGGATTTTGTTATATTCTTGCTAAATGGCAGAGCTATCCTGTATCTCATTCACAGTATTCTGTACTTAAACTCTGTAATTAATCTTCGTATGATAGAATTAAAAGAAAGAATTCTTTGTATTTCACTGTTCGGTACTTCCTGAAGTCTTCATTCGTATTTGTGATTGCTGTTTTATCCAATTTGACTGTGTATAGTGATTGTATGTTTGAAGTTCCATTTAAATCACTATATTTGATGCATGTTGTTTTAGAATTCAGATGACGGGGTGTGTATGCGTGCATGTGCATTGTCATAATATCCTATCAGTTCCACATTTACCTGCAAAATTAAGCAAAACTAAAGTTTCTTTTTGTTATTTCAGTCTGTCATATATTTTCCCCTGTTTTCCCTTCTCAGTGTGGAAGACCTCTGCTTTATCCTCTTCTCTCAGAAACACCATGAAAATCTGGTCATGTGGTCTTTGAAAAAAATGCTAATTGCTGTGTTCAGATTTTCTTTTCCATCACCACTGTAAAAGGTCATTTATTTGAGAGCCTATACCTGCATTCTGGACCCAGTGATGTTGTATGAAATATTCTATGCTGAAGATGGCACATTTTTTTCTGACTCTAAGGGAATGTACTTTTTTTATTTCTACAGAGTACCAAGCTGCCATTCTGCATTTAAAGAGGGAGCACAAAGAAGAAATTGAAACATTAAAGGTATACTTTTGTAATTATTTACTTTATTTCCCTGTCTAGTGCATTTTACAGATTTAAATGCTACAAACATACACTTTCTATCGAATGTTAAGAATTTAATTCTTTCTTTCTAGAAGTTGTTTTCAGTTGACTGCCAGCTCAGCTAAAAATAATATGGTTAAAATCTATACCTGCACTCATAAACCACGTCCAAAAGCAGTTTTATTTGTTTCCTCTTTGTTTTCTCCTTATTGTTGTTCTTTTAAATTCTTTCCGCTAACACAGAAGTGCAGTATTTTTGCATTGGCATTGGTGTTTAACTGCTTACTCTTTCTCAGTGAAACATACTTCTGTAGAAGCAGTTTTCTGTAATTTTAACAGGAGAATAAGCATGTGTGAGACTTTCCAAAGTCTAGTATTGAGCACTCAATATTGATCTCTCCTCTTTTAAAGTGTAAACTTGACCAACTAGTTATCAAAATCAGAAATAACACAGCTTAGTATTAGAACTCACTTTCCCTTGGCTGTGGCAAGTAAAGTGAAATATTACAAGAAAGAGTGTTTATCATTAAAGCAGGAACTTAAATGGCGGTATAACTGAATTTGGTGATTATCCCTAGTTAAAATTAACAGCATCTTAGTTTCTCACCAGTTATGATATATGCTTAAGTATAGCTGCACTGTGTTCTAATACAGGTTCATATGCTAAATCGTTGGTATACAGGTCATCAATTACAAAACATTCAGTATGTCCTTTGTCATCATTAAGGCAAATAGAATGGACAATAAACAGATTTGCTAACTCAGGAATCCTGATAATCCAGTACATTGATACAGTAACTGTGTCATTAGGCAGATCACATTGTATAATGCGACGTATTGAAATTTACATTATAAAATTTCAGTGGGAACATATAATGGGAGAGTAAAATGGTGTCATAGTTTAATGTAATAATTTGTTGCATTTTATTCTTTAAGGGTATAACAGAAAAATATGATGGTAGGCATCCCAGCTATGGGAAATTCTTGGGTTAGATCTGATTTTGTGCTATGCACTGAAGTAACCTACAGACAGGAATTTCTCTGAATCAGCTCTTTTGCAGACAGATCCAAATCCTGTATGTGGTGTTTATGAAGAAGGTTTGATTATCATACTTTCTCTGCAAAAGGTTAGGAGTGAGACCCTTATTCTTTGTTATTCCTAAAAGGCCTAAATAAATTTTAAGGAGTTATAGAAGGTATATGTACAGGAAAGTTCTCAAAATATTATTAAACTGTCCTCTGAAGGTGAAGGTAAGCAACATTATCTAGATTCTGTCCCTTGAAATCTGTATATAGTGGCTTATAAGTGCGTGATATGTTTATTCTTCAGCATTAGAAAGTGCCCTATGCTTTTGTTCTGTTTATTTTTGTAGGTTTTTTTTCTTGAGTATATGAACTGGAATTCCAGATTGTTTTTAATTCTTCAATATTTGTTATCCCTGTGTTAATTTCCAATAAACTTGATACAGAATACCCAGAGTGCAGCCAGGGCTTTACCCATACCGCTAGTTTGTAGGGGTCGGTGCTGAATCTGTGAGACTGAAGTTGCAATGAATGTGGCAGTCTTGAAAGATGCACAACAATCACTGGGTAGGGAGGGCAAATGACTGTACTGTATTTTATTTTGCTATCTTCATGTTACCACCAAAACTTGAAGCTTTGTTCCTTTTTTTGATGTCACTTGAAATCGGTTTTTGTCATGTAGTGTGTATACTTATTAAGATTACAACATTTATTACACCAAGTCAATTACTTATGAATCTGTACTATCTCTTATTGCATAACAATCTGCATAACACATAACTCTTGAAGGGTTAATTAATGTATATAATTCAACTGAATCATCCACATCAAAGTAATGTCTGAAAAGGGTAATGCTGTTGCTGCATTCAAAGGATTTATTGAATTTTTCACTTAATATTTACAAAATACTGAATAATATAGTTTAAAGACATGGGAGATTCTGTTCTGTAAAGTGTTTTGCTTTCCCTGCTCTTGCCGCTAGATGTCAGCTGAGTCTTTCAGAAAAAGTTCCCAAAAACGTGAGCAGGTTTCATACTTCCTTCTAAACTGAGCGTGGTGACATTCTGCCCACAGTTTTGTGTATCTGTTTTAGTTTTAGGTCAGAAATTATCTTGCACATTAAACTTAACTTAAACTGAAACTTAAACTGAAGTTGCTCAATTGATAACTTGTAGCTGTCAACACCTTCATAGCGTTTGTCCAGCAGAACCAAATCTTGAGTATGCAATAACGAAATAAGTAGATGACAACAACATAAATCGAAATATTGTAAGTGGACTCCTGACTTCTGAAAGAAAGTAATGCACTTGAAGGTAGTATTCTGTCTGCAGTGCTTAATATTTAACCCAACACAGGGGTGCACCATACTTTGTTTTCCCTTAAGTTAAATTGATAAAATGAGTAAAAATTTAAGTTTTTCCCTAATGTCTCCTTGTTCCCTTTAGAACAAAGCTACCAAATATCCCTTCATCTTCAGTTACGTGAGAGTTATAGCTGTACCCTATCCATGGGTGTTTTGCTCTGATACAGGTTGTTGGGCTTCCACCAGCTCACAGATCTTTTATATATTTACAGACTGAGAATATTAGTATCTTCAGGTTTTTATATTACCTATTAGTATTACATAATGCCTGTCATATAATATAGTGTAAGAAATATTAATAGCTATTTGATAAACAATTAACTGTAGCTAGCTTATAAATTATTCAGTAAATATTAAATAATAAAATCCTGGGTTTACATCTCTTAAAATATGTCATGACAAATTTTAGAAAGAAATACCTGTGTAGTTGCATCTATCACAGTTACAGACATATTACTGAAGCTTAAGAAATAGTGAATGCTAATGCAGTTGGTATAAAGCTGCCTGTGACATTACGAAAGAGCAAGCTGGCCTCATTTAGAGAAGAATGTATCATGAGGTGTTCATAGTGACCTTTGTGGCCTCCATGGTAATGTTTGCATTTTTGCTTTTTTTGTGAAGTTTCCAAGAGCTGAAATGTAGAAGTGGGTAGAAAGTAATTTCCTTTCCACAGAAGAACTTCCTTAACTTTGAAAAATATTTCATATCA
The DNA here is from genome assembly GCA_013399835.1 of Leptocoma aspasia. Classification (NCBI taxonomy): domain Eukaryota; kingdom Metazoa; phylum Chordata; class Aves; order Passeriformes; family Nectariniidae; genus Leptocoma; species Leptocoma aspasia. The sequence goes on along the minus strand of VXAX01007444.1, from coordinate 613,032 downwards.
TAAATTGAGATTAAAGACCAGTGCCTCAAAGTGCCCCAGAAAACATTGAAAAATGTGGAAGAAAAAGGAATGTGAAAGGAAAAGTCATAGTACCAGTCAAAATTATCTGATAATTTAAAGATCATTTATTTCGTACTGAGACCACAAAGGCATAAAAACATTTAAGGTTTTATTAAGTAATAAAGCTCTAGCTCTGTAATGACCATTTCATTCTTTTACAAATCTGTTTTTTCATGTAATACTTCCTAAATCCTTTCTTGTCTCTTTGTCTTTTCACCTTCCCATTTGTTTTCCCTCATGGTCCGAATGCTTCCATTTATGAATGCTTCCATTGCTCTTTAATTATAACATGAGTATGACAGAAGGTGCTGCTTCTCGTGCAACATTTTGGAATTTTGAATTCAGCTGTGGGAGGTAATGGTGAATAGTGTTGAGAGCTCTTGTATGCCAGAATGCTTATCAAAATACCTCTTTATAGATGTGGGTGATTTCAGTTTTATTTTGGCAATTTAAAATGTCTTTTACTTAGATCTAAAAGTAAAATTTCATTTCAGCTTCAGAGCATACATATCAAATTGGATGTTTTAATACCAAATCAAAACATTTTACAATATTTTAATTTGCCTAAATCTTCTTTTTCTATAGGTAGACAATTACAACAAACTGGAATACTTTTGAGTAGATTAAGTTGAAAGAAATCTGACCTGGATGCTCTTAAGGATTTTTATTATTCCTTTCTGGAGAAAAAGAATTTTTCCCCCCTCAGTTTTGTTTCTGCATATGTTAATTCTTGCATGGGATAGGGATATCATGATTTGTGAGAGGTCACTATGCTTTGAAATCTGCTATTAAAATATGGGGTCCAATGATGAATAGTTTTGAAGGTTTGATATGCCACAGTACTTAAAAAAACCCAAAACTTTTTAATATATGTGGATATATGCTGACTTTTGGTATTCAGATTTTGCTTCAGGATGCTGAGATTGTTGTTTTAACTTTTACAAGATGAAATGCATCCATAAGGTGGCTGGCTGCTTTGAGTGTTCTCTGTTGTATTTTTGTATTACAGCATGCACATATAGAAGAAAATCTGTATCATGTATGCTCCTCTCTCTGGTGGAGCTGCAGCTCAAAGGAGCAGCCAAGGTCAGCAAGGGTTTATTAGTCAGCCCTTCCTAATGAGCTGTTCAGGCTTTTCAGCATTTCCATGTGGTGAACTGATGAAGGTCTCCCAGCTTGTGGTTAATTATTGATACTAATCTTGCCTAACTTGAAATGTTTCAGTCTTTCAGCTGCTAAATGTGTGGTTACACCACTGTGTGTGTACTGTGTGACTTTATGAATCTTCTTCTTGGTTTCTTTGTCCTCTTGGAGGAATTCTCCCTGTGTGCTGCAGAAGAGCCTCTCTGCGTTGCAAGAGAGGAAAAAATGTAAAGACTGAAAGCATAAAAGTTATGAGAAAAAAGAGACTGAACTCCTATGAATTGTATTAAAATCCCGATTTCAGAACCCCTAAGGCTCCCAGACAATGGCAGCAACATTATCTTTAAAGTTTGCATTTCCTAAAATAGTAAAATCCCAGCAGGGAAAAAAATCTTCCTGTACTGAAAAATTTGCATAGCCAGTGCTAGAGAAGGTAAAGTACAGACTAAGGAACAAAGGACAGGAGCAATAAAACAGTAACTTTCTACAGCAAGTAGCACATAATCTCTTTGGAACCACTTGACAATTTCATCTTCATTCAGAAAGGAAGCTTGGAATGATTCTTCATGTTGTGTGAACATATTCCCCAGTTAGTTAATATTTTTAAATTTTGCACATTACAGTTTCTATATTCAAGTCATACTCTATAATAAAATTCTGGATGACATTTTAAGCCTCCCTGCTGTGCTCTAATACTTACAGTAAACAAAATTTTCCCATTCTTCTCCTCCATTGACTTCCTATTTGTCATATTTTTGATGCAATGTATGCTTTTTATCCTTATTTTCCTTTAACAATATGTTTACATTGTTAATATTTTCTTATCAGAGGGCTTGAAGATTCTTCTTTCATTGTGTTGTGGGTTTTTTTTTTCAACATGGCCACTTGCCATATTGCCATTCTGTTATTTTCAGTGCAATTTTGCTGTGGGACTTGGATTGTTTAAACTTCATGTCAGCTGCAGAATGCTGTTAATTCCACATCTTGATCCAAGGATTCTCCTGTTTATTTAAGAAGTTACCACAGACCATATTCCCTATATTGAAAACAGTGAAAATCTCTTTAACTCTATTTCAGCACATAGACGTGGTAGTATATAGTTACAATGTGCATAGAGCAGGACAATTTATAGCATTAAAACTTCAGCAAGACTGAGTTCCTGCTCAAATTTAGACACATTACAAAACATTCTGCTTAGTTAGGGTTAAAACAAAACTATTAACATTCATTATAACCTGCTGCATTTTTCATAGTTTATGAAAGTTAATTTATCCCATCATCTTGCCTTGAATATAAATATGTTACGTACTCAGGAGAATGAAGTAAGCACACACTTTAAACAAGAGGACATCTTATCTTCACAGGTATTGAAGATCTCTGTAACATAGGAACAATTGTGTACAAGAGAAATTAATTGAAGTGTCATCATGGAATTATAAAAGCCATTAAAAATTAAGTAGTATCAAAGTTACCATTTTAATTTTGAAAACACGTGCCCTGTGCTTTCTTGCCAAAATTATCTGCACTTTGAAATTTACTACACCAGATACTTGTTTGAATCCAGTAGTTGTAAGGTATTTTTTCTGAATTAAATACTTAATACTCTGTTGTTGAAAAATTCTGGCTCTAATATTCCTGGTTTTAACAGGAACAGGGACAAATTAGTCAAGCATGAACATTTTGCTGACAAGGGAAAATCTCTCTGAAATTGGAGGTTAAGGTTTTTGGAATAAAACTATTCTCTTGTTCAGTAAAGACCTGATTTTAGCAAAATTGGCTTTGCAAATCTGGTGATCACTGATTAGATCTTCTGGTGTTGAGCAAACTTTCAGCTGCCCTTCCCACAAAGCCACCAAAGTTGTTATAAAATAACGCTGGGTCTAAACGAAGTTCCACTGATTAACGGTTGACACAAGTTACTCTGTATTAGGTGGGGATCACCCTTCAGAGGATGCTTTCAAAATGAAAGTCTGTCTCCTGACCACCTTACTGATGGTTAGGCAGTGAAAGAAAACCCACTGGAAAGCAAAGCTGACAGCAAGAGCTGCACATATGTTTGGAGAAGTGAAAGGTATAATTTCAGGTAAAAAACAGTGAGTAGAGATACTAGGGCTGGCAGTCCTTATAGCATACACTGCGCTTGAGACACTACACTGGCAAGATGAAGGGCAAAAGAGGTAGCCTGGAAATTAGGATAGAAAATGGTAGGAGTTAGATTGTAAAGACTTGGGTCTGGGCATCACAATACAAGTTTTACTTCTGTGTGGGCAATATTCTCCAGAATATGTGTCCTGGAATGAGTACAGTCCATTCAGTATTTGATTTTATTTTTTATTTGTCAGTGAGCAATACCCTCCCTTGCTTTATTAGTCAAGATTTGATCTGAATATAATAGTTTCATTACTGTAATAAGTTCTTCTACTGTAATAAGTTTTAATTTTAGGATGTTTAAGTATAAACTGGACTTTACAATATGTGTTAGGATAGGCATGTAATCTTATTATTCATAGACCTGAGGTTTAACAGATTTATTGGGATGCTTATATTTGCATAAATGTTCCATCACAGTTAATTTTTAGCTTGTTTTGCAGCTATACATTGTGTCCCAGAATCTCAAGATAGTTTTTTGTAAAAGAAGGTGTATCATTGGTGACTACTCAAGGAAAACTGACTAAAATGACCTGTGACTCGTCTTCCAGGAATTTTGCAGTTTGAGCAAGTGTAGAATATGTTTTTCCAGATCAGTATTATCATGCTTTTACTATACTGGTGTTGTGTCTCTTTCTGAGGGTCCATACTTTGTTCTTACATACCTTTCAACTTCAGCACACACAATGCAGAAGTCTTAAAAGCTTGCTGCTTTTTCATTATTGAATTTTTAACTTTTGTCTGGAGTATCTCCCATCACATTCACTGAATGAGATACTAGTTCTGTCGATAAGGAAGTTTCTGCATAGCTGCCCAACATGGAAGCATTGATGGGAAGGGATAAAATTAAGATTGTTCTGATAGCTTCCTTTTGAGTAATTGATCAAGGCTATTTTTTCTGAGACATTTTCATGTGCAATATTTTCTTCAAATTCTATAATGGGAATGTCTAGAGTAGTGTGGTGATGCATAATTAGCATGCACTATTTGTTAGTTTAAAGTAGATGTGTCTTTTACACAGAGACATTTCCATAATTGATGTTATACTTTAGAATCTCTTTTTGTTGTTTTGACTGCACATGAGAACACTATTTTGGTGGAGAGGCTAATCATCTCTAAAAATGCTCAGAACTTTTAGACAAAAGTTATGTTCATTATGAAGAATGAAAATTGTTAGTTTCTAAAAGTGTACTTATTCTCATGGCACTATTTGGCTGAATAATTCCTGTTGAGAGGTATTCATTGTTGCTCATTTTCCTTCTATAGATATGTAACTTTATCTTTGGTTGCTGTTTTCCATGTGCTTTGCTAATAATGCTTTTTGCCTCAGCTTTTACTTAATCGAAATAATTGGTTGCAACTTAGCAACATATATATTTGCTTTCCTATATAGTTACAAAGCTTTGTTATAATGGCTGATCTCGTAGCCTGCTTGCCAAAGAAATTAGTTCTTTATATGGTGAAGTAATGTTGACAGTAAACTCTCCTTTCCATCCCCTCCCTGAAAGAAAAGGAAGAAAAGCGAAGAAAAACAAGGTTGCATTACAATTCTGGCAACATCAGCCACACTAATAAAATCAAATTCAATGTTGGTTTACGACTTTGAATTTATGTGACTGCACAGGATCAAAGGATTTGTATCCCACTGGACTGCAAGGTCTATAGTTCATGGCAAAAAACCTCATCAAAAAGAACATTTTAGTAGTAGGGCTTTTCATTTTAATCAGCCACAGTAATAAAAAAGCTGTTAGGTGTCCAAAAACATTCTCCCAAGATCAGAGACAACTTGCTCTCTACTACAATCAGTTTTCTTATTGGATCCATACTGCCTCTGTAGTTTTTGTCACTGAAACTTCATCTTCAACTTGTTTTCAGCCATTTTTTTTGCATTGTTTTCACATTTTTCATGCCAAATGTAAAATATGCCACATCATCATGTAATTTCCTTGGCAATTGAGAAATACTGTAACTTAAGTGAATTATCATCAAAACAAATAATTCATATAGAATTTTAATTATCAGTCTATACTTCAAGATATTGTATTTTAAACTATTTTATTAGCAATATTTAGGGTATTTTTTCTTCATTGCATATAATCTTCTGAACACCACCACAGAGAATAGGTATTAGTATTTTTGTATCTATACATGTATAGTAACTGAGGCTGTCCTAAGACTATGGTAGCAGCTGCAAGTGAGAAGCAGAGTAGGATAGTAACTCCAAAGTTTGTGATAGGAGAGGAATGTTTACATTTTACTTGTTAACTGGTCATGGTCCTAGTTCAGCAAAAGTTTGCAGTTGATTTTTAGCTTATGGTGTGGTTTCATATTTAATTAGCTTTGCCTCAGAGAAATTGCACACAATATATCATTTACATTTATTCATGTGTTGCATGCACAGTCGCCTCATTTCATTTTGCAGAATTTAAATGTTTATCAGAGTTTAACAATATTTAGAGATTTTGCCAATTAAATTGTCCACAAAGTTACGTTTTCCTAGAAATTTATAGGTTGGTCTTAATTTAATGAAGGATTTATTTTTCCTAGCATAAGCTATCTTATATTTAGGAAGAATCAACACATAGTCACTTTCTATAAGGATTGTTTGCTTTTGAATGGCATGACAGGTAGCTGCTACTTTTTGGCAAATTCTAGTGGGTGTGGTACTCCATTCTCTGGGAATTCACTGCTGCCTGAGATACATGCAGGCTTAAAGTGGTTTTTGTCAGTTGAATATTTTCATGGGTTTATTATTTTTAAAAACATTCATTCAAATGAGTAACTTTAGTATTGATGAGAATTTTATAGGTTAGCTACTGAACATTTAAAGTCTACATAAAATGTTAAATTATCTATTGTTAATTTTTATTTATTAATAAATGAAATTTACCCCTTTAAGCATGTGTTGTTAACAGTTGACTGTATTAAGTATTATTTCATCTAGTTTTTTAGAGTTTTTTATCATTTGTCTCAAGAAATGACATTGTTTCGCAGATGTGCCTGTGGTAAGAAGTTAGTGAATCCAAGGCATTAATAATTTTCTGTTTGATATAAATCAAGAAGAATTTAGATTCTAGTGAGATTTCTCTGTAGGCACAGAGATTCCACAGTAGAGTACATCACTTACCAAAGTGGACATAATAGGATCCATAAATGTGGAGTGTGCTGTGGAATACAATAAACAGCATAGAGATATGTTTTCATCTATTTGGATTCATAATGTTTGTAGGATCTTGAAAGATTACCAAGAAATTTCAAGGGCACATCAAGGTCTCTATCTGATTATTTCATTAGGAGTCACGGAGGAGTTATTTACTCTTTTTAAGTGGGTTGATCTGAGTAAAGTGACATGTATGTAGGACAGCTGTAGAAAAAGAACTGGAGATGAGCTGTTGTGAGCTATGTATTGTACAACAGAGTTCTCCAAGTGATTTAACCTGTGTAATCTCAAATGGTTAGACGGTAGTTCTAAACTGTGAAAGTACTGAAGGAAGGATGTGTGTATGTGTAGGAAGCAATAGCTAGATTCATGTTACTTGGCAGAAACATTTATAGAGCAGACACAAGGTAATAAAGACGAGGAATGCAAACGTCATGGCAACCTGGAGATCACTCTCTGAAGAGCATGGAAAAGAGCACAGAACATTAGGAGATAATGGAAGGCCCACAAAGAGCAGCAAGAGAAGATGCTGGAGCTTAAAAGAATATAGGACTTTCTGCAGCCCACAAGGCAAGGGGCAGTTTGTATCTTGTACAGAATAGTCTCTTAAAACACATGGTCCTGGTCAGAAAACATCTGGAATGTCCTTGTCTCAGATTTGCTTTGCATGGCTGTTCATACTCTTTGGATAGTGATGAAAATGGAAGTCTGTTTGTTACCTTATACTTAGGTCACTGGAAACTTATCACTAGTGAGAAAGAATCAGAATCCCAGAGTCACAGAATATGCTGAGCTGTAGGGATCCATGAGGGTCATTGAATCCAGCTCCTGGCCCTAGCTAGGATACCCAAGGATCACTCCATGTGCCTGCTTCAATTCCTGTTCCCACTGTATTCTCCTGTCAGCCTGTGGCCAGTTTATTTGTACATATTGAGTCTAGTGGATCTATAAGGATAATGAATAGGAAATAGCTGGGGGTTTTGTTTGTTTTTGTCCCAACTACTTTTGCTACATTTTCTCTATAAAGCTATGTATTTATTATTTTTAAATTGGAAAGAGAATTGGACTCTGTATGCATTGGCTACATTAATATTTAGAGATCTGGAATTGTTTGAGAATGTTCAGTCATTACTTTTTTACTGTGAGGTGTAGGAACAATTTTTACTGTGTGCCCTTGACAGTGATGATATACCACATGTAACTGTTGTTTGTTGAGGTATTTGTTAGAGAGGAATTTTGATTTTTATGTAAACTGGCATGGGTTTAACTTTTTTTTCCCTGTGGAGAAATCCTTTGCTAAATCTCTTTGATTGTTGTTAAAATTTAAAACAAATGTATGTTTTTTCAAGGACAGAGATTTAACAAAAAAGAGCTTCTTTTCTTTTGTAAACACAATAGAAGAATAAAAAAGTGTGAACTCTTCCAAAAACTGAAGATTAAATTACTTAGAATGAACAAAACCAAGTTAGAGGCTCTCTCTGAAAAATTTGCTTTTCCTCTCTTTTCTGTGCACATTACTTTGATGGCCAAAATACTATTAAGAAAAACAGCTGTAAAGTATATAAAAAAGCTTTTCATTAGCAACTCAGTAATTCTTATCTTCTTTTTTCTTTTTTCTTTTTTTTTTTTTTGCTTTTTCCTTTTTTAATATCCTCCTCTCTAGAGCATATCCACATCTACTAACTATATCCCTGGATACTTTGTGTCTTCTTTGTTCCCACTTTTTTTTTATTTTCATGGCTTGGCATAAGTAACTAATTAGACATAACAATCACTGTATAAAAGTCAGACAAGGGAATAAAATCGAGCTCACTTTCTCCCTAATATGTTATTTTTCCACTCTAATTAGAGTAAAAACTTGTAAAAGTGTGTGTTTCTCAGTTAAAGAAGAGGTCTGTCTCTGATATGCCTAGAACAGCTTTGTTCATTAAATACGTGTCATTTTTACACAGTCACTTTTCCGAGTAGAATTACACTGTAAATGCTAGTGAAAAAGTATTAGGCATTGACAGTGGAGCATGAACTTGCTAGCTTCAAAGCAAAAGTTCTGCATATTGCTTGCCCTGAACAGTGTTTTAGAGAACTTTTTTTTTATGTTTTACTGTTAAAATTCTCAGGATTTTTAAACATTTATTGTGCAAATAAGTCTTGACTAATAGGTTAACAACTGTTTTTTGAATGTAGATTGCTGTAGAAATTTATACTTTCCTTGTGTTCATACACACAAATTGTTCTACAGCTTTTCATATCAGAGCAGTTCTGTGTCATGGTTAAAAAGTTTTTGTTCACATAAAATCACATTATATAAAGCAATGAAACAACAACAGATATATTTCAGTTGATTGCATTTAATTGACTGTAATTGACTATATTGACAGTATGAAATGAGACTGTAATTTTTCTCTCACATATCAGAGCACAGACAAAAGCTGTCACATTGGTATTTAGATTTGTCCGTGTCAATCCACATTATCATTTCAAGGATGTTTAGACAACCTGTTGCTTACATGAATGAGAGGATTTAGTCCTTTGCTTTTGTAATTAATTTATGATTTATCATCTGATACTGTAACGGTTAATGGCAGTATTGTACATTGATTCAATATTTAGAATTTTTCTTCCTTGAGCATATGCTTCATCATTTCATGGATCCTATGGGATGAAGGCTGAGTTGTTGGCATTGTCAGAAAATACGATTTGCCTTTTTTCTCTGTGTTGTGTCAAGTCACTTAGCAGGTCCCAAAAGGAGGTCACTGGAAACATACAGAGGGATGGGTGTAAAGGGAGAAAACAGGAAGACACTGGAAAGCCAATCCAAGAACTCCTGTTGTTTTCCAGGTTACAGTGTATTAGTATTTTTGGATATTTACATAATCCTCTTATATCATGTATTTTAGTAAAGAGAGATCTTTTTTTTAGGGGTGCCTTTTATTTTGCCCATTAACAGAAGTAATTTTTTAGGAAGAGGGTAACACAGGCCTTCTAAGCTTAAATATAAATGTCTGTGTTCAAGGGATCTGAGAGTCAGCTGGGATCACTTGCTTGGTGAATTGATTTTGCTCAAGGAAGATGGATCGTGTCCATTTCAATGGCAGATACCAGACAAATCTCAACAAATTAAAGAAACTGATTTGTAAGTACAACTGCACTAGTGAGGCTTGAAAAGCAAAACAGGCAAGAACCTTCTTTAGTCAGAATCAGAGGTGCAAAAAAGCCTAGATTCCAAGCAAGAGCGTATCTGGAAGCAAAAGACATTTTATCAAGAATGATAGACAGAGCTGCCTGTTTATTCAACCTCTTCAAAATGGGTATTGGGTGGAAGCAGAGAGCCATGGAAGAAAGGAAGAAGCAGTACATTAGTGGGGAAGGCTAGTTTTAGAATTCAGAATAGAAAAGGCCATTTGACAATACTCAAGCTGAATCACGTCTTGCAAAGGAAATTTAAGGGTTCACTGAAAGTATTTTTCAGCAATGGAAACAGAAAGAAAGAAACTAAGGAAACAAGGGGAGCATTATCCCCTTGTAAGGGTGAGGTGGAGACAAATGGCATTGTTGATTGAACCTAGAAAATTAAGACCAAATGAGCTGCCCCGAATTTCAGTAGCAGTGATCGTGAGCACAGGGACAGAATTTCTCTTAAACTGAAAAAACACACAGCTTTTAGTACTGAATAGAGCACAAAGATTACTTTTTTTGCATATGAGAATTCTTTTTATCTTAATACAGGGCTGACTCAATCAGTCTGTGATGTGCTGTCCTTTGCAGATCCTTTTCCCTTAGAATTGCCATACCACTGATCAATCCCTTCTGTGCCTGTGTACACTGCAGTGCTCTTTCTTGAACTGTAGCATGTATTTTCAGACCGTTTCCTTGTCCGATAAAGTTATTGTGAATTCTGAATTCTAACAGTATACTTCAGCTTGATAGCATAGCATTGTTTCCCTATATAATATTGACAATTAATGCAAGAAAAATTATACCAAAGTAAGGCAACTTTTTTCAGTAGCATGTTGCTCTATGGGGTAGGCTTAAGATACTCAAGAGGTACTTTCAAATTGATTATTAAAATCTGATTTCAGCACATTAGGTCTTTTAAGCTAGTAGTATGAAGAGAAAATAGTAATAAGGCTTTATTGAAACATTCATGCCTCAAATATGGTATTTATAGCAGTAAACTGGAAAAAATATCTCTCTACTGTCATGGAAATTTAGGCAGCTGTATCAATTTTGTGTGTATGTACAGAAGAGGAAGTAATATATCAGTGGCTGACTGGCAAGAGTCACTGATACAATGGAAAGCCAGAGAACCTCAACAGACCGAGGCTTGAGGGCTTAATTTGATACTCTGAAAAAGCAGGTTATTGCTGCAAGAAAATGAAATGGTCAAGGGAATAGAAATATGTTCCTTGCCATAGTTTATTTGATATTGAATGTAGCTATACAATCTAGATTTCTTAAATGAGTGCTGCTGGGAAGCAAGCAACCAGGCTTCTGTACCAGTCAGCAAAGTGGAAAATGCAGTTTTCAGATGAAAAGGAACTGGTGTCTTTTATATCTAAAGCTTGCTGATGGACATCTCCCATTGTTCTTTGTAGTGTCTTGCTTTCATTTTATACAGCAATTTTTACAGAAATTTTCTTTGATAGGTTTCAAAATCCTACCCTTCTTCAGAAATCACATTCATTCATGCATAGGGTGGCTTTCTAAGCTTTAGTTTCAGCTGCCTTCTGATATGTTATGCTCCTCCAGCTTTCTTCCCATACCTTTCCTCCATCAAATATCATGTTTCCTGCTGAAATATTTTTCCATTTCATCTTGCCTAAAGTAGTTGTGACCAAATTATTACATTTTGCTGATGTTTCCTCTCCATTTGATTCATCATATAACTTTTGAGCATTTAATCTCATTTTAAGAAATATTTTTTGGAAAGCAGACCTTTATTAAAAATTTGTATGTATTATTTATGCATATATATAAAATAGTACATATTAATATTCGTATTCTTGACACTTTTGTTGAAAGTATTATCATGGGTATATATGGTAATCTTACTTTGTTGAGTAAGACTTACTTTGAGATTAAAAGTAATTAAAATAAATTTGTTTTATTACTTATTGCTAAGTAGAAGTATTACTTATTTTCTGTGATTATTTATGCTTAGTAATTTTAGCTTTAATTCTTGTTTATGTAGTTTTTTCAAGTACGGAAAATAATTCTAAAAATGTTACAGTTTTGTACTTTTTCTTGCTTTTCATTCTGTCACCTCAAATGTAATTTTGACTTTAAACTACCAATTTTATATTGTAAATTGAAACTGGAAATCTGTATTTGGAAATGCTTATAATACTAACACACTTGCTTTTATGCCCATTTAAATGTAATAAATAGTTTTGTTAGATACTGTGCTTGTTTTACGGTGTGTTTTTAAGGTGGCTTCAGATTTACTGCTGGGAAAATCTTTAATGTTTAAAGTAAATTGTTCTGTGAGGGAGTTTTTGATATCCAATAGGAGAAAAGCACTATGATAAAAAAAAACCAGTTAAATTCCTTAAGGCAAACTTACTTCATTACCTCATTTATGGATCAGTATGCCAAGTTTAAAAAGAAAGGCAATTTCTTTGGAGAAATTCAAATGGTGGAAAATATTGTGATAGTTGAATTGCACTAATAATAAAGATGAATGCCAATAGAGTAATAGTAGGAAAAGGAAAAAAGTTAAGTAAATGTATTCTGTTATACATATTTGTTCTGAGTCATCTATAAAACTAATAGAAATTGGGTTGTTTCCAATGCAGATCTGTTTGATTCTCTCTGTAAGACTTTAAACTTGATTTCCCACCTTTACACTTAGCAGTGTAAAGGAGCATTTTATACCAAGTTTTTAGATGGTTTACTTTGGATTTTATCCTACGAAATTGATTAGAATTCAAGCTGATCATACTCCTGTAAGTATGAGTATCTTGTTTGCATATCTAGTCAAGCTTCATTTTACAATACAAAATCACAACTATTACATGCTATTTGCCACACTGAACTACACATGGATGCGTATTGGATGCATATTAATTAAAGCTGTAAACTAGTAGCTATGACCTAATACTCAAGTTGGAATGGTAAGTAGGGAGTGCTGTGTTGCCACTTGGGACCGGCACTGCATGGGAATTTTAAGAGTAAATTCCTGTGCCTGTAGGAATTTGGGAAAATCACAGCTCATTAGCTGTTTCTGTTAAAAGGTTGGCTTCTCTTTTGTAGAGAGATCCTGAAAGAACCATGAAAATCTCTCTTTCAGGAGTCATTGCCTTGCAAAGAATCATGGTAATATCAGCCAGCTGCCTGATACTGTCATGGCATAACAGAAAGTAACCTGGAGGGACCTAATAACCTGGAATAGCAGTATTGGATTGTATAGGATTTTTTAAAGGAGATACTTCTGTGCCAAATTTTTTGTATCTTTCTGACGTATGGGGTTTTTTCCTTCCTTACTTATCCAGTGAAATCCTCTTGCTTCTCTTGGTTCTAATGTTTATTTTCCTGAATTGTGGATTAAAATATACCTGGAAGAAATGAAATTTTACTCTAATAGTAGAGATAAACTTGAAGAATTTATGTGTATCTCTGTGAATTTTATTGATGATAACACTTAATAGATGGAGATATGACTTTATTTAATGTTTTATCTTGAATGAATTTCAACCTCTCTTGTGTTTAATCTATTTTTTACTTACTAACATGTTACCTCTATATATGTATATATGACATATTGCTTATTTCATTTCATAAATAAACTCATGTCATTAAATAGAATAACATTTGAGAAAGCTACCTTTTTTCCCATAATATACCATTAATTATTGCATTCAATTAAAGGTAAGTCTGCTTAAAGATAATGTACAACTTAGAATTGGCCTAAATTGATGTTCTGGATTTTTACTTACAAAATATATTTTGTTGGCATGCACCCTGCTTACATTTCTTTAAAGATTAGTAATTGTCCAAATACGTAATAGCTTGCAATAAAACCATTTAGAGCTGGGAAAGGGAAGTGTTTCCCACTTTGCTTAATGTAAGAACATAGTTTAAATGTGAAGATTTTTAACAGACAACAAAATAAACACTTCAGAAAAATATTTGCACTAAGGGTTTTTTTTCTTGTTGCTCTGCAGTCTCAGTTTGAACTCAGGGTATTCCACATTCGTGGAGAACATGCTGTCTCAACTGCTCAACTTGAGGAAACCATTGCACATCTGAAGAAAGAACTTGATAATAAATTAAACAGAAGAAATGAAAAAGCAAAGGATATTGGTGTTTCTACTGAAGATGATAACCCACCAAAGGCATACCGAAATGTATGTATACAGACTGACAGAGAAACTTTCATAAAGCCTAGTGAAGAAGAAAACAGAGCTGTGAAAAATAACCAAATAGTACCCAAAAAGCTTAATATTTCTTCTTTGACACATAGTGTATCTGCCCAAAGTGAAAATAAGGACAATTACAATGCACAGTCATCAGAAAGTGTCTTGTCTTGTCAACCAAAACAAATGCTGCCTCCTCCACCACCACCACCACCTCCTCCCCTTCCTGATTCTTCACTGTCCACTGTAGTTCCTCCAGCACCACCTTTGCCAGTGGGTCCGACTTCACTGACATCTCAGTTTGGATCTGGTCCACCACTGCCACCTCCACTTTCTGAAGGCTGTAGGAATTTTCAAGCACCACCGCCACCACCACCGCTTCCGGGGCTGGGACCTCCTGTTCCTCCTCCACTGCCTGGATCTGGGTTACCTCCACCCCCTCCACCTCCTGGCCCTGGCTTCTTTTTTAATAGCACTTTATCTTCAAACCAAGGTCCTCGAAAACCTGCCATTGAACCTGGCCGTCCCATGAAGCCTTTGTACTGGACACGAATACAATTGCAAGATAACAGGTAAAATATATTTACTTGGACTTAGAGTTGCTACTTACAGGTCAGTGTAGAGACATGGAATTTACATAATTCTAGAAAAAAATCTGAATCAGTTCTAGAAGTCTGAAAAAATAAGTTGTTTTAAAATATCATATTTAATTTCAAATTATATGTATTATAAATGAAAACTTTCTGCATCATAACCAAAACATGTTTTATTTGGGCTTTTTTTCCCAATAATTCAAGCACTGCATGGATAACCATAGTGACAGGGTGCTTCCCAGATTTAGCACTAAAATGTAAAAGGGTAGCCAAGAGATTAGAAAGATTTTTTTTCTTTAAATTCTGTCTGTGTTAGAATTAAAATTGAAATGTTAAAGTTTGGTCAGGTGAGAATTTAGTTTCATTTTTGCTTTCCAGTCACTTCATGTGATCCTATCTCCAGAGAACTGTGTTGTGTCATCCTCTATGATTCCAGTTCTAGAAACTGGAAACAGTTAAACTGGAACCTAACCTCTTGTATAATTCTGTCAGAGCAGTAAGAGTAAAGCGCAAGTATAAATACATGCAGCTCAGCAACCTGTAGCATGAGCTGTCCATTATGGACAAGTCTCAGTACTGATGGACACCTCTACAGCTTTAAAAAAAAAAAATACAATATTTAAAAAAAAGTACCCACCTTACTGTAATTTAGTGCAGGGATAGAATCCTAGGTGTGCTTGAAGGAGCGATGCCATCCAGAGGGACCTTGATAGGCTTGAGTAGTGGGACTGTGAGCAAGGCCAAGTGCAAGGTCCTGAACCTGAGCTGGGGCAACTCCCAGTATCAGTAAAATCTGTGGAAGAGAGGAGGTAGATTTAGATAGAATAAAAGGAAGAAATTCTTTATCGTGAGAGTGGTTAGGCACTGAAAGGTTTCCAAGAGGAGCTGCAGATGTCTCTCTCCTGAAAGTGTTCAAGGCCAGATTGGATGGGGCCCTGTGCAGCCTGGTCTAGTGGAGGTTGTCCCTGCCCATGGCAAGGGGTTGGAACAAGATGATCTTCAAGGTTCTTTCAACCCAGGTCATTCTATGGCTCTATAACAGTGTTCTAGTAGTGTATTCTGTTGTACCAAATCCAAAGTTACTACAAAATACACTGTTTTATTGGTTAGTTTGTAAGTGGTCATTTGGTGAACAGGCGTAGATAAACAATTTTTAGCCAGGTTTTTTGAAATGATCCTACAATCTTTGTTTAATCTACCTGTTTACTTAGCTGACAGGAGAAAAGCAGTTACCAGCATTGGTACCTTACTGTCATGGTTACTCAGCTGCTCTTTTGGATATGACTGATTCTGACTTTCCTTCTTGTGTTTATTACTGTAACATAGAGCTCATTAGGAGGGATGGATCAAAAAGGATTTTTGGGGGATGCTTAAGTGACACAGACTATTTTATTTTAATGAAGAGTTGTTCATGAATTCAGGTCCTGCATTAATGCAAGTAATGAAATTACATTATTATTTGGATCTTAAAGTTCAAACCATTATTATCTGTGTTCAAAATTATGTTAGCCTAGCAGCACTTACCAAGATGCTAAATTTAAACATTTTAATAAGTTAAATTATATTGCTATATAAGGCTTACAGTCATAATGCATCATAATATTATATTTGATATACAGAATATACACACAGTGTATTACATACAGTATTATATCGTGTGATTATATTATATAATACACTGTTAATTTTTAGAAATTATTTATTATGGCTTATTTATCCTGTAATAATGATTTTTATAAATAATGTATTTATTTAAATTATTTAATACCATAGTAATAATTTATTTTCAGGTTTCTTTATTTAAACACTTTTGAAGTAAATATGTGCAGTTAAGTGGATTTAAATATGAGTTGTATTTTACTTCACAGCTCTGAATTTATTTTGATGAGAAAGTACCATTATTCTGGTGTAATAAAACATTGTAATGTGTTAGTGTTTTATATAAAATATTTGACAGGAACAGAGAAATTACTGAAATGTCACTTGTATATTCTTAGTTTCTCAGAATTAAAAAGAATTAAAATTTTCTGAAAATTAAAATTTTTCAGAATTGAAATATTTGGGAGCAGAAGACCTGAACATTATGGTTTTACTTTCCCAGTATTTCTTCAGCATAATTGTTTCATAGTGAATAAATAGTTGGTCCATAAATAAACTTTATTATGATTCTTCCCATTGAATCAATGAAATAAAAGCTTTCTTTCTGAAATAGTGCTAGTTCACAAAGCTTTTTCAAGGTAAGGTATAATTCATAGCATTCTGATGAACTACTGGTCACCAGATGTAGCAGTCCAGAATTGTGATG
Source organism: Leptocoma aspasia (assembly GCA_013399835.1). NCBI lineage: Eukaryota > Metazoa > Chordata > Aves > Passeriformes > Nectariniidae > Leptocoma > Leptocoma aspasia. Next base: position 596,268 of record VXAX01007444.1, on the reverse strand, counting down.
GTCTGTATTAGAACTGGAAATTCCTTCAAGGGTTTGCTCCTCAGATCAGAAGCTGTCCAGGACTTCTTGTTGCAGAGCCAGAGAGAATCCTTCATTCTTCAGTATTGCTAACATGACAACTAATATCAGGAAGAGCAAGGCTGTGGAGCTCTAAGCATCTTCTGTGACACAGAATATGCTGCATCAGCAGATGCTGATAGAAAAAGTGGAAAGTTCCTTAAACATTCATGAGAGTAGACAGTTGAGTACTACGTAGAAAAATATCCTAAGTTTGGAAAAAAAAATGCTTCCTTTTGACTTGGTAGATATTCCATTTTGTTGTATACTACATCTGTGTTTAGTGACAACAGCCATTTTTTGTAGTGGTTTTCGTCACTGTTTATAAATTGCAAATAATTTCACTGCCTTTTAGTGACATCTGCTGGAAGAAGTGGTCCCACCTTCTACTGATAAACAGACAAGAACACTCAGAAGTTTTGTCCTACGTATTCTCCTGAAACGTTGAAATTTTGAAACCAAGCCCTTTCAGAATTGATGTACAATGTTTGTAGCAGTACATATTATTTTCCCCTAATCCAGATAAAACTAGAGGATTCTGTAAACAAGCTCCCAACTGATCCAAAACTAAATCTGGTCTTGGAAGGCAAAAAAAGGAGGAAAGATAATCCACATTTAAAATTTGCAGTTGGTTGAATGGAGTAGAATACTGGCTAGTCTCCCAAAATATAAGCCACATAATTACTCTAGTTTCTCAGAACTGCAACAAGGATAAATGTGAGCATACAACATCTGTGGATAACATGGAGTAAGTCAAGTCCTATACAAATTGCCCCACTCTTAAAACATGCTTGTTCACTATTTGTTGATATTGTTTATTTTTATAGGTCTAAATAGATTACTGGGAATTTCTCAAAAAAGCTGACATAGAAGTACTTCTAATCCTAGTTGAAGTGGCAGAAATCTCTTGACATGTATTTGCACAAGCTCCTGTTGTTGCACAAAGAACGGTACAATACGAATGATGCATTTCCATAGTCTAGCAGGCGTGGATTAAGTAGCTGAAACTAATAACTAAAACTCATAGAAGAACTTTTTGACTCCTTACAAGAGCAAGGTATAGGCAGGGAATGCTCTTCGTGTTGCTTTGAGTTTAAATCTGTCATGGATTTTTATCTATTATGGTTAGATTGATTACAGTTTCTCACAATGTTTAGAAATTTTATTATTACCTTTCCCTTTGTAGGAAAACTGCTATGCCAACGTTATGGGAATCACTGGAAGAACCTGATATACTTGACACTACTGAGTTTGAATATTTATTCTCCAAAGACACCACTCAGGAAAAAAGAAAACCGTTATCAGAGACTTACGAAAAAAAAACCAAGGCCAAAAAGGTATTTATTGTTTCTTTGTTTGTCTTTTTCTGTATGTGGTACTGTTTAGTCTTTCATTTTGAGAAAACTCCCTTTTAATTTTTGGGTTTTTTGTGAATGAGCAAGAAAGGAAACTATGGATTGCTGATTCAATCTCAGTTCTCTTGCTTGAGACTGCAGGGCTATTATTTACCTTGGAAGATTTTTTGCCTTTGATAATGGAAGTTCCACATCCCAGTGAGGTAGAAAAAAATACTGTATAGGAGAATAGAATTAAAGTTCTAATTAATATCTGAAAGTGCCAGTATTTCAGGCCATTATTTTCTCTTGAGCTGATTTATAATTAATGCCTGTCATTAGTTACTTCAGCAAAGCTCTCTTCCACTGAGTTTAATTTTATTGGAAAAATAAAATTTAAAGCAACATTTTGAATAAGGAATGCCAATTTTTTTGTTCCAGTATGGCTAAGGAGTTGTGTCAGGAATGGGCAGGACAATCATGTCTTCAATGGCCAAAGCTACATGCAGTAGCTGTGTCGTTGCTGTAGCACAGATAGAGTCAGCTTTAGACATGATCCATTACAGAGACAGCTGGCACTTGCCAATTGGGATGTGCAGATAGAAAAAACAAATGCCATTAGTAGTATTTGCTGCCAGAAAAATTCTAGGCTGAATACTAATCAATACTGTTTTCCTAAAACAGTGTGATTACACATCAGAAACTACTGAAACATTTATTGTGGTTTAAATCTCTTTGAATTTACCTGCTTGGAACCACAAGAGGGCACTTTGCATGTGGGCTGTGCTTGCTGCCTTCAATTTTACAATACATAGAACGTGAAACGTGTATACATGTTGGTGCTCTCAGATCTTTGGTCATATATTCCCTGTACTGTGTCTTAATGCAACAGCTGATGAGAAGTATCAATAAGGCTGTAGAATTTATAGAACTCAAATTCATGCAATGCAAAAAGTAAATAATTAAAAATGGGGCCTAGATGGGGACATGCTGGCATTTGAAAATACACACTAAAGAAATAATAAGTCCTTCAAATATTAGACTGAAGTTAGGAATCAACATCTCTGTGAAAAATATCTTGAGATATTTTACTTGGCAAATGCTTGAAGTGAATGTGATATGTAGCAGCAGCCATATCCATAAATTAAATTAGTTCACATATCTTACGCCTTCTTTCTAATATTTATTTTTACATTTCATTAATTTACCTTTTTCAGAAAGAATGATGTAATAGGAAATACAGGTTTTTAAAGAACTTTGAAGAATTTAATCACTGTTACTCTAATGGGGAATTAAATGCACAAATAGTTGCCTTTTTATTTCAAAATCTCAGTAATTAAGGGAGTATATCTACTTCTCCAAGGGGGTGACAGCAAACCAGGTACAGAATTAGGCCTGTATACTGAAAGATGAAATTGTGGTTTTCTTTTTCCTTGATGCTTTGTAAACTAACTTACTGGTCTGAACAGCGTGATCTTTTAGTGATCTCTCTTAGCTTATCCAAAATTGAATTGGATAAGACTTACAGAACATATAGAATTATAATAATATGCATTTTTTCTTGTCAGCAACCAGTGTATTTTCATACAAAGATATCTTTTTTATTTCTATCAACCTTTTAATTATTCTGCTTTGTTATTAAAGGTATACTTACTATTTTAAGACAATGGATATTTTACTGAAATTAATGAAATTAAAAAGGTTCCTTTAAAGTACTGCGAGAAAATACAGAAATAAATTCCCTAAGAAATAAATTCAGAATTTTGTCTATTACCATGTCTTTAGTTTGGAAAACTGATGGGATTATGATCATGGCGTTACAAACCATGGGAACTGTAGGGTTTTCCATGAGAATTTACAAAACTTGTGGTCACTAGTGTGAAACATTCCATCATTTGGTCAAATTAAAAATCAAAAATAAATCTGCTTTTGGGATTCAAAGAAAATCATAATTGAGCACAGAAGCATTTGCTTTTAGTATATCCTGTCTTTCCGCCTTTCTAAGTTAAATGACTCATAGTAGCAGCTGAATGTTTTTATAGACAGTTGACCCTCTTAGATGGTCCTGTTTTTTTCTTTGTCCCTCTGAAAGCCCAGATATGTGCAGGCTGGCTCCAGGGGATCAATCTTGGTGGACTGCAAATGATACAGTACTAGAGAGGCATTTTATTTACTTACAGGAGGTTTTATTAGTGGATAATTACAGAGAGCTCCTGTAGATCAGTATAAAGCTGTCGGTTTGGTTGGTTTCGTTTCTGGTTTCTCATGCTTTTTGTGGCTCTCAAAGTTTCTTGCCTTTTTTCTAACAATTATATCTACTAGGGTTTTAGCAAGAATCTTTTTCTTTGCTTCACTACATAAATTTCTGCTTGTCTGGTCTTAAAAATGTCACATTATAGGGTTTTGTATATTCTGGTTAAAGATGCTTTCTACAGACTTTAAGAAACATGAATGTTAAGAGGCTCATAATGTATTACAGATTTAGCTGATGCTGTGTCATTATGTACTTATTTATAAATTCCTTTTTCATGTTCACTTGAAGAACCTTCCAGAGCAAGATATAGGTGCAGTGATGAAGCTGTGGTTTGTGTTTGAAATAGTTAAGCTGTTTTATTTAATGATACCAGTTAAGACTGACGCACTCCCTATATTAAACCTCTTCTCTGCACTAACTATGCCTTATTGCATAGCATCTTATACAAACTAAGTTCAGCCTCTTTGGTATTTAGGGAAATGACAGAACAATAGATGGTGCAGGTCTGCTTATTAAAACATGAATATTCAATACTTTGCTCCTTGAATGAGAATTACATCAGTGCCTCACAGTCAGGTTCCTTTTTCAACTGGAAATAAGATTTTATCTTTTGAATTAGGAGGTAATTGTTTCTCATTTAACTCTTTTGCAGTTCCAAATAAAACAATATTATTCAGTTTGTTCTCAGAATTATTAGTTTTGTGAAACCAGTTGGATTAATCTGTATGCTTAGGCTGTGAAATGAATGCTTCTGTGGAAAGCCTATTTGGAAAGCCTATTCCTTTCCTGTGGAAAGGAATTTCAGTTTATTCTGTTCTTGCCCATTTTTCCAAGTAGTAGACACTGTATGGCAACATAGATTAAAAAATTCACCATATGCGGTGCCTTTTTTAACTTACAGCTGATAGACATCTGCTATTTTCAGACAGAAATGTCTAAATATCCTACATAAGCTGCACCAGGGAAGGTTTAGGTTGGACATTAGGAAGAATTTCCTCACAGAAAGGGTAGTTAGCCGTTGGAATGGACTCTCCAAAGAGGTGGCAGAGTCACTGTGCCTGGAGGTGTTCAAGGAAAGACTGGCGGTGGCACTCAGTGGCATGGTCTGGTTGACATGGTGACATGGCGGTGTTCAGTCACAGGTTGGACTTGATGTCAGAAATCTTTTTCAACTTGATTGATTCTGTGATGAAGATAAATAGAATGGCTTGTCTGTTTTCCAGTACAATTTGGCAAGTTATGCTCAGGCAGGAAACTTCTGAGCATATATTCATATTTTTATATATATATATAAAATATAATTACAATATAATATATGTTTTATAAAATGAATGTTTATAATATATCTATAATATTTCAGTATACCGTCAATAATATTTATATTCATGCATATATATACTCACTGTCAAAATAGTAGAATACACTGGGGACTCTGTGGACTTCTCTGCTGGTTGTAGTTACCTTGGTATTTTCACTTGCTTCTTGGATAGCAGAACACTAACTCTGCAGCCACCACCTATTTGCAAGAGGCTTCAAAAGTACTGAAGTAGGTCCTTCAGAAGGCTTTCATGTATCTGAGATCTGGTCTGACAGACAAAGATAAGCACAAAGCTAATGCAATTAACCACAAGGTTAATATGATTAAGAATATTCAGCTACCTAAAAAATAAGATGGGGCACAACTGACTGCTAATAGTTCAGCAGAAAGAGTCTTGGCATTATAGTGGCTCACAAGCAGAACGTAAATTGTCAAATCATGATAATACTAAAAATGAAAAGCAGAACTCTGATCAAGAAGCACTGCTTGCAAGACACTCAGCCATGTCTCAGTTAAGAACTGCATCTAGACTTAGGCACTACAACCCTTCATTAAAAATTTGCTAACTGTAAAGAGTCAAGAAGAGGGAGAATGATGGAAAGTGAACTAGTCTCTAAGGAAAGAATCAAATTATTATGATTGTTTAGTCTAGAAAGGAGAAGGTTGATTGGGACACACACTGTAAGTGTAATCAAGTACATGCAGCTGCTGCAAAGAAAAATTATGAAAAGCTTTCTAAGAGCAATGATACTGAAGGAATGCAGAAGAATTTTGGCTAGGGAAATTGCATTTCTGTATTTGGAGATCTTTAGGAAAGTTTGTTTGGAGTGGTACACATATAATTGATAATAGTCTTGAAGTGCAGAAATGCTGTGAATGACATTTTGAGTGCCTTGTCAACATCTTGGCACTGTTAATCAATTAAAAGACAAAGTCCACCTTCTGTCCATTGTCCTATGGATTGAAACAGCTGGGTTTCCTTCTGTCCATTGTCCTATGGATTGAAACAGCTGGCTATACTTTTTTCNTTGGAATGGACTCTCCAAAGAGGTGGCAGAGTCACTGTGCCTGGAGGTGTTCAAGGAAAGACTGGCGGTGGCACTCAGTGGCATGGTCTGGTTGACATGGTGACATGGCGGTGTTCAGTCACAGGTTGGACTTGATGTCAGAAATCTTTTTCAACTTGATTGATTCTGTGATGAAGATAAATAGAATGGCTTGTCTGTTTTCCAGTACAATTTGGCAAGTTATGCTCAGACAGGAAACTTCTGAGCATATATTCATATTTTTATATATATATATAAAATATAATTACAATATAATATATGTTTTATAAAATGAATGTTTATAATATATCTATAATATTTCAGTATACCGTCAATAATATTTATATTCATGCATATATATACTCACTGTCAAAATAGTAGAATACACTGGGGACTCTGTGGACTTCTCTGCTGGTTGTAGTTACCTTGGTATTTTCACTTGCTTCTTGGATAGCAGAACACTAACTCTGCAGCCACCACCTATTTGCAAGAGGCTTCAAAAGTACTGAAGTAGGTCCTTCAGAAGGCTTTCATGTATCTGAGATCTGGTCTGACAGACAAAGATAAGCACAAAGCTAATGCAATTAACCACAAGGTTAATATGATTAAGAATATTCAGCTACCTAAAAAATAAGATGGGGCACAACTGACTGCTAATAGTTCAGCAGAAAGAGTCTTGGCATTATAGTGGCTCACAAGCAGAACGTAAATTGTCAAATCATGATAATACTAAAAATGAAAAGCAGAACTCTGATCAAGAAGCACTGCTTGCAAGACACTCAGCCATGTCTCAGTTAAGAACTGCATCTAGACTTAGGCACTACAACCCTTCATTAAAAATTTGCTAACTGTAAAGAGTCAAGAAGAGGGAGAATGATGGAAAGTGAACTAGTCTCTAAGGAAAGAATCAAATTATTATGATTGTTTAGTCTAGAAAGGAGAAGGTTGATTGGGACACACACTGTAAGTGTAATCAAGTACATGCAGCTGCTGCAAAGAAAAATTATGAAAAGCTTTCTAAGAGCAATGATACTGAAGGAATGCAGAAGAATTTTGGCTAGGGAAATTGCATTTCTGTATTTGGAGATCTTTAGGAAAGTTTGTTTGGAGTGGTACACATATAATTGATAATAGTCTTGAAGTGCAGAAATGCTGTGAATGACATTTTGAGTGCCTTGTCAACATCTTGGCACTGTTAATCAATTAAAAGACAAAGTCCACCTTCTGTCCATTGTCCTATGGATTGAAACAGCTGGGTTTCCTTCTGTCCATTGTCCTATGGATTGAAACAGCTGGCTATACTTTTTTCAAGAATGGGAACACTTTCATGATTCCCAAATTTGTTGCGTTCATGCCAGACAGAAATGGCTTATTGGGTTACACTGATTTCTAGAGGCTTCTGACAAGTATGTGGGGGCAGAAAGGAAGAATCTAAGAATCTAAGCAGCAATGGAAATACAACTTAAAGCACTTCATAGAAGGTCATTTTAATTTTTTTTAGAAATATAATAACTTATTTTGGAAAAATATAGTACATTCACTTGATGGTGATACAATGTAAATACAATATAGATTAAACAAAGGTCAGGTGTACCTTTGTAGTACACATATATAGACTTGAAGACTTGAAGTTTCTTATGGTAGTGCTTATCTGGATTTAGCAGCTCTGCAAACTGTGTGGCTGCTCATGCTTCTTGGATCATGCAGCCCTTTGGAAAATGTAGCACCTTTGGAAGAAGTTTAAGATTTTTTTCCAGCTGTACACCCTCTAAAATAATTCAAGAAACTCTTGTTCTTATGCATTTACCTTCTCTGCATGTATGCAATCTTTTATTTAATGTTCTACTGTATTATGTAGATAATGATAAAAATTAGTATTCTGACGTTTTGATGTCATGTGTTGAGAGTAGAATTAGTTTTTTCTGGTTGGGAGAATTTACTGGCTGGATGAATACATCAGTTATGTCCCAATAGTAGAGCAAAATACTATGCAATGTATTTAAATATTAAAAATATAATTCTTCTCTCATAAAAACGTCTTTGAATTAAGACTAGATGTGTTATAATCTTATATGAAGTAATGTAATGCAGTAAATGTTTGGAGTTGATGTCCATGAAATGGAGAAGAGATGATTGCTGACTTTCCCAGAGACTCTAGGTGGATAAACAATATATAGAAGGAGTGGAATTTATTTCATAGTTATTTTATAGTTCTGAAGTGGTTGAATCTGTAGCAGGAGGAGTTCAAATTACTGGAGGAAAACAAAAGTCCCTTAGCACCTGAATATGAATCAAATAAATAAAAGACACTATTCATTATGTATTAAGCTATGATATTCTGTAATCTTGAAAAAGAGATATTTTAAAAAGAAGATTTCTTAGCTGTAGTTTTTCCATGTGCATTTTGTAGCTCCATTGCTAGATTTAACACATATTTAGAAGTTGTGCTAGTTTTTCGAATATATTTGAGCACTTGTTAGTAATTTATCCTCCAAAACTCAAGTATTTTCTATACTTTTTCAAGAAACAGGATAGTTGGATATTTGTGATGCCTCTCTGTCTTCATCTTACAAAAAAAAAGAGTATATGTCAAGTAATTTGTGTCAGGTGTATGCTCCAAATGAAAGTCCATCAATCATTTTTGGCCCTTTAGTGCAATGATTATAATTTCAAAGACGCAGGAGGACATTAAAGATAATGGCTTTTCTGTTGTCCATTATCTCTAACAGACTTCACATAATTATTAACATGTGTTCTCATTTACGAAGAGTGTCAATATTTTGAGTGAATTGCATTTTTTTAACTGCAAGGGATATGCCTGTCAGCAAGTTTTTTGTCCATCTAACTAAATGAGGAATTACAATTAATAAATTTTGTGTTTCCACAAGAAGGGCAGATACTGCAGAAAATGTTGGAAGCTTTGCAGGGTTGAAACACAATGACTGTCTTCAGCTGTCTGTGTAAGATAATAAACAGTGTTCTAACTTAAGCAGAAGTAGTGAAATGCTGGTGCGTGCTCGTCTGAGGCACTCTCACTTTCTTTTTGTATTTTATGCTGTGCTGAGAAAAATAACTGGCATGCCTTGTTTATCACAACGCCCTGAAGTCATGTAGAATATAGAAATTATCCACAAGGTGAATATCTATTTTGTGGTTTGTCTTATTTTTGCAGTTCTGATAGGAGTAAAGATATAGAGATAAGTTTCTTACTAGCTGATTCATACCTTCTGTTTGAACCTGATAAATTGCCATTCGTGTGTACATTAGAAAAAGGCTAAAAGTAGTGGTGTTTTCAAGCTAATTGCATTGTAAATAGACTTTAAAATATATAAAGCCATGGTTCATCCATGTTAAGGAAAACATAATTAAATTTGGCTCTCCCTTGAGTAGGAATATGAGAGATAATGTCTAGTCTTAAGCTTCTGAAATTTTATTGGTAACTCTTGGAGTGTTTATGCAGAATGGCTTGAGGGACATACTTTGGCTTCTTGTGCAGGATATTCTTCCTGTGTTTGAACAGGGTTTCAACAATCCAGACATGGGTCCAGGCTGTTGATTTGCTGTTAAAGTTGGTGAGTGGGAGTGGAGGGAAATGCTGTAATATGCAAGACAGCTTTTTAGCTTATGGCTTTTCTCAGTAAATTTAAATATTATGGAAGGAATCTGTGCACCACCAGAAGGAAGGATTTAGCTTTTAATCACTAAGGTAAACTGAATCTCTTCAGATTTCAGCACCAGTAAGCGTCCCGGACAGAATGTAGGCATTGCAGTTTGACAAAACAGTAAAGTCTGTTGTATAGTATTTAATAAAATACATTTCTGGCTACATTAGAGAAACACCTTCTAATGGGAATGACAGAATAATTTATTAGTGTATTCAAGCTTTGGCATATCTTCACTTTTTAATTAGATTATAAAGATTTGAAAGATGTAGATGAGACACTTGTGTACTGCAAATCAGCTAACTTAATAACATTTCAAAAATAGTCAGGGGAAAAAACCCACAAAAATCAAATAATGCTATGGATCAGTGAAGTACATGAATTATCACCAGCAGTCACAATTTTGTCACTAAGCCAGAAGATGCTGCATCCATTAAAACAATACATTAATAGTCTGGAGAAGCAACAGGCAGCTGGCAAAGGCCACCAGCTGGCATAGCAGCATCAGCTGGCGTCAGCTGGGTTGTAGCTGCTTACCTGTCACTGCCAGCTACGAGCAAGTCCCAGCATGCTGAGAGGTGATCGGTGATTTGTCTTTTAAAATCATAGACTAAGTAGTTCAACACAGTCTTTACAAATTTTCCTTTTATTTGCCTTTTGTTTTTACTGAACTGAAAACGTGCTGATTTTTTTTTGTGTCTCCTTTCTATCTGGAATTCACACACATACGCAATTCCCCCTTAGTGACAGAATAACCACCATTTGGGACAAAATTAGTGCCTTCGAAAATTATTAAATTTCTATGAATTTTCTATGAAAATTCTCTGGTTTACTACTGATTATATATTTTAACTGCAAAATCTTTCAAGTTCCACATTGATTCTAAAAATCTATGACAAAATTCCAGTATAATACTTAGCATTATAACTATGGGTTTGAAGTAGTTCTATGCTCAATTTAAGTTATTCTGTTGTCATGGTCCTCCATTTTTGCTCCCTAATGAATTAAGTATTAGCCTTCAGTTACTTGGTTGAAGCTATTTCAGGTAGTCTGCATCTAGTTTGATGCCTGGTAATTGTGACCATGTGTACATTTGTCTAAAATGCATGTGAACATACAGTCCGTTGGAGTTTTAAATCATCAATCTCTGGTTTAACTTTTAAAATTATATAGGGCTGTCTTTAAGGGTTTTTTTCACAAATCATTTAAGGGAGAGGTCTTGTTTAGTGATTTGAGCTAGTTTGATCATATCTGGGGGATATAGTAGCACTTACAAATACTTCAATTGAATGATTTCAAATGTCATATTGTCTACAACAGCTATAGTCTGGAGAGATTTTGCCTCAAACTAGGCATGTCTAATGGGGTTTATGACAACCTATGAATTTGCCCTGAACAAGGTCAACTTGTAGGTCAGTGAATGCTGTACAAATTGCATACTGCTGAAACCTGTAATTATCCCTGTAAGAAGTTAATGTGCTGCAGAGTTCAGCAAATTCATGTAAAGCTTCAGAAATGACCATGATAAACCGAGCAGTCACTTATATTTGCTCAGAAGAATCAGTCAACAGGATGTGATGCTTCCACAGCGTTCATTTAAGGTAACTTGGAGCAAAATCATCTTGTCTGCTTGTGTACTCAGGAGATAAAGAGCCTGAATTCTTTGTCATTTGAACAAAACACTTTCTATAGTATTAATTTCTTATAATTAATTTCTATATGTGCTGTACATATAGACAGAAAAAACTCTCAGGATAGATTTTTTTTTCAAATTTTCCAGAAAATATGCACTATTTACTTAAACATAAGTATTAGGTTAAACATATTATTAAACATATTATTGAGTACCTACAAGAGGGACCTAAAATATTTGTCAGATCTTTGTTGGAGAGAGCATGTGTTCCAGCTTGTGCATGTATTTTCCATTTTCAGTACTCTAAATAAGAACTAACTTCGCATTTTCACGTGAAAATGTCAGTATAATTTCTCTTTTTTCCTCTATTTGTCAAAAAATTTAGTTTTGTATTGATGAGTGACCAAGTATTTTCGTAGGTAAATATTTGTAAATCACATAAAACACAGGTAGGAAACATTTTTATGAGTTAGTATAGATTTTGTCAGTTAACGGTCTCTAATGTGACCATCAATAAATGTATTCCAGGAATAAGGAATAACAATTGCTTTAAGTTTTTACTATTATTAAATATCTAAATATAAGTGCCACCTTTAATTTTAATAATAAAATTAAATCTGGAGAAATATAGATTAAATATTTTTCAAATACTAAGAATATAAATCTAGGGAAAACATGGCTATTAGTTTTAATTTTGCATAGGAGTTAGTATTTTTAATACTTTTTGTTACATCAACACTACAAAGTAAGCTGTCTGCTTGGATCTGAACATTTTGTATTTTTGAAGAACTTGTGTCTGTATTGCATTTTGTGATGTGCTCCTGTTATATCTTCCTTATGAAATAAATCAAAATCACAAATACCAATATCCCAGACATTGTGGGGAATTTTTTACATTTCTGACTTCTGAACTACACTGATCCCCTTCTTTGTAACTGATTTTAACCAGCCAAAAAAACATAAAGGTTTCCCTTCCTCCTCTTTCTTCTTCTCCCCCTAAACTGACATCAGAAAGTATTACAGTCTGAATTTCAGTATATCTGTACCCAAATGTGAAAAAAGTCCTGAAATCCCTGTGGAGTGTCAACCGTGTGGAATAAGCGCATTCAGACATGAGCAAAAGAAATACTTTGAGTAGTGCCCAGTGTTCCAGAAGTAGTGCTGAGAGGGCATAAAAAGACAATTCTTCAATTCTTCTTGGTCAGGAATTGATTCTTTACAGAAAAAATAGACATAAGCCTGTTCACACTGAAATGTAAACTATCAGACAAATTAAGGAACTTGTGATGTACTCAGTGTCTTCAATAGTTCTTAAATGTCATTTAAAGAAAAAGAGAGGGGAAAACCATATTCCAGAATAAATATATGAGGTGTCTTTTTCTTTTCCTGAGTAATAGCATCCCACAAGTAGAGGTGATGTTCTTTAGCAGACCTGGTGAGAATTCAGTCTTGTAATTCATTTGTTAAGGTGCAGAGCACAAAGATAAGATGAAGGTCTTACTACAACATTTAGTTAATATAAGGGTTTAATGTTTAGAGAAATATTGAATTCAATTCACAAATTAACTTCTGTTATAAAAGTGACTGAATCCTTTGTAGAGTGTTCCCTTGATCTCAGATAATTTTGTATCACCTTTCTAGATTATCAAATTGCTGGATGGAAAAAGGTCTCAAACTGTAGGAATTTTAATATCGAGTTTGCACTTGGAGATGAAGGATATTCAACAAGGTAAGGGTTTCTTACACTTAATGTATTGTACTTGCATGGATATTTTACCATAGCCCTCAGATAATTTCTGACAGTGCAGAATGTGTTTTGAATGGTCTCCTAAACTACCAGAAGAATCATTCTTCCAATATATACCAGTATATGTAAAAGTTTCACCTTAAAACTAGAACTGAATTTAGGTACAACTCTTTTGGTACCTTTACAGTTAGCATAACACTTTCAGTACAGTGTTTTCATATTCCTCCCCTGCAGTTCCCTGCTTTTTCTAAAGCAAGTTGTCCACCAACAGGAATTAAATGGAGGGTTTACCCATAAATCTTTTGGGCTTCAAACATGCAGTCAGTATTTTTTAATATTTACATTTTGTTTCATTAACAGTATAAGAAGTGTATCCCAAACTGATGTTACCACGTAGGAATCAGAAAGAGAATTACTGGATGGCATTTTTCAAAGCATGGGGCTAGTCAGTTGTAAATTCCATTACTGGTAGAAATTATTTGAGTTTGCCAATACAACTGTAGAGAAATACAGATTTTTCAGAACACTGGGGTGATTGAGAGTCTGCTTATGTTCTGGATTTAAAAAGATATTGTTTAAGGATATTGTTTATTTCTTTTTCACATTAAGAAAAGGAAAATATTCACCATTTAAAACAACTGCTGGAACAACTCAAGTTGATGTCTCCTTTTTTGCTATTGTTTTCCCTCCATCACATGCAAATACTGGGTAGGGTGTTGAGATGCTGCTGGCATTGATTATTATTAATTTCAAAAGAGCCTTTGAGCATCTAGCACTTTAAAAGCACAAGGGCTTACAGATGTCTCTTGGGATGCAGAGGAATAAGGAAAAGAAGGAATAACTTTGTGCCTGCCAGTATTGTGTGAAAGGTATCAGAATGAGATGGAAAAAACTGCTATTACTAAAGGTCTAAATAATTTGCTGTCAGAAGTGTCAGCAGCATAGGGATAGGATAGAAGAATTTTATTATAAAAACTGGGTAATATGCTTAAGGATCTTCAGAGATTGATTTTCTTTTTATTTTCCATGCCATAATGTTCTACTAAAGTAGAGCATCTTTATCTCTCTCAGTTGTTCGCTGTACTTGTGTAGCTTTTGAAATCTTCTGGCCAATTTATACCGAATCTAAGAGAACATAATGACCCAAATATTCGGGTATATATACAATAGCATTTTTAGCTCGAGTCAGCAGTGCACTTTTGAGTCACAAATACCAGTTGTCCCCATTGCTGTGTTTGCATTGCAGAGCAATGCAGAGCAGTCTCAGAGTGCACAAACATGCTTAGAATCAAATTAAATGAGAAGGTACGCTTTAGGAGCATGCCATCAGTCTCCGTGTATAGCAGTCTCTAAATACCCCAAGATCAGATCAGAGATAGTTAAAACTCCCTGAAACATGTATAGAGTGTGAACTGTTGCTGTTTACAAATCCATTTCTAAAGACTACACTATTTGCAGTTGTAGACATAGCTAATGTAGTCCTACAAGCTTAATGAAAATTAGAGTGTTGGTAGAAGAAAGACACCAAAACAAGTGCTGTCAATGAAGAAAAGTTGAGAACTCATCGCCCTTTCTTGTCTGAGGTAGCAAATGACTGGCCTGTCACCACATGTGTTGCTCAAGGCAGCAATAGGATATGCTGTCTCTTGCTTATGGAAACAGCTAGGAGCTACCATCAGGATTTGGGAATACCTTGGTGGAACTTTCTAAAAAATGTACTAACAAAGCAGTTTGACTGATTCTAATCAAAATCTGCGTTCAGAGACTATCTAGGGTGAAAAAACCAGTTCACAAAACTCAGGGAAAACAGTGTTCTGTAGAGAGGACCTTTAGAAATGTGTATTACTCTGAAGAGTAATATACAGTAGAATTATGCGTGTTTCTCTTTTAATGTCTGTTTATTCCATACTATTTTGTGTAATTTAAATCTGTGGGCAGTCCTGCCTCTCAGCAGACAAATTATTTGAAGATTGCTGTAATCAATGCACTGGATGAAAAAAAATTCATAGTAGGCTAAATGGCACATGACAACACCTAACCAAAAAAAGCATGTAATCTTTGAATTATGTCATGAATGTCAACTTTTTTTTTTTTTTTAAAGCAGAGTTTCAAACAGGTACCTCTAAGAACATACAAATTAAGCACTCATCTCTTTTTTCAGGCCAATTTCCATGGCATAATTCAGTACATGAAAAACAGGGAAAAGTGAATAGCCTTTGACCACTTACAACAGACAATGTAGAAATCTGAAACAAAAGAAAGTCAGAAGTGAAAAAAAAATTCTCATTTTTATTTCAAGCTTTTATGACCATGTGTGTTGTAAAGTCATCCACAAATGAATGTACTGCCTATATATGATGTACTGTTTAGTCTACCTTAGGTAGCAGTTGTAGAATACAGGTAGAGAAATTCTCAGATGAACTGCCCTGTGCATACATGCAAAACTGTAGAGAAGACAAAAGAGTAACCACAAGAAAAATTGCATCTTCCTTTAAAATAGTGTGAGATTTGTGCATCCATAGGATTATCCTCTCAAATCAAAGCTTCACAGCATATTCTGTAGATAACTCAGCAGTGCAAAACAAGCAAGTGGCTGTATCTGGCATCCAGATGTTTGAGTTTGCATTTGATAATGCGCCAGCCACCACACTTCAGGAGGGGGATCTCCCACACATGCTCATTTAAGAGAATGAAGTTCATCCTTTGCAGATAAGTTTATATCCATACGGCTTCTGAGTACAGTCTAAGGAGAAGACAGTGTAAAACTAAGTAATTATTTTGGGTAGTCTTGGTGTTATGTGATGCACAGGTCAAGTTAACATTGCCATGCTGCACCTGCCCTAATACTCAGATTTTTGTTCAGTGGGAGAGAACAAATCCTGGTTCTGAGAACACTGGTGAATCTGGTACTGGTGAGGGCAAAAAAGTTTTTTGTTAAACCACTATTAATATTACTCATTTCCTGAGCAGAAGCAGGCAGAAAATCTGTCTGACTCAGTATGCTATATAGGATCTGCATATTGAAAAGATAAATAGCAGTAATCAAATTGTGCATAGGTTTGAGATTATTTTTAAGGCTGCTTCTCTGGATTTTTTTAAAAACCTTTATAAAAAGAGATGAGGAATAGCAGAGATCACTTGTTAGGTAAGCTTTAAGTGTCCACACTTAGAATACTAATCTCCACTTCATATTAATCCATTTCTGTCTTTTCCTATCATTATTCAGCTGAAATACTACAACTTGAGAGACAAACTTCTGGATCAACACTATTTGTGTGGCTTTGCTGTTGAAATACTACAACTCGCTCTACAGCGAGGTGTTTCAGTTTTGTTCATAATGGAAAATGCTGATTATAGCTGTATGTGAAAATACTGTGTAGGTCCTTGTCCCAGCTTTTTACAGGGCAACATCACTGAGACAGTTCCAAAATAGTAGCTGGCAATAGCAGTGCACTGGAAAACAAATAATACTCCTTTCTGCAGTGTATATCATCTGTGCTGGCTTTCCATGAGCTACTTGAGATCCTTGTTCGAGAGTTAACTGGCAAAATTGTTGAGCAGCCCAGATGAAAAACTTTTAGTTACAGAAAATGAGATGTAGATAAAATGTAGATGTCTTATGTTCAAAAGAGTGATTCTCCCAAATCCCTCCCTGCCTTCATAGTACTTGCATTTTGCCACTAAAATTGTAGGGCACTAGAAGTTCTGCTTCTGTGAATTGGGGAAATATTTCACTGTCAAAAATCCCTGATTGCTGTCAGAGCACATTAAGTAGGTGGTCTGCTGGCATACATGCTGGTATGTTTTCCATGGGACTAAATCTTTGGGATATGGTAGATCCCATCAGATGCACAGTTAATAGCTTATTGTACTCTTTGTGGTAGTAAAGTGCAGTATGACTCCCTGCAGAACAGCTGTGGACTTTGCTGCTACATTTACCAAAACCATAGTAGCTGTGTTGTAGCACTACAATGCTGACAATATAGTCTGTATGAAAAAGAACATTTATCATTAGCATAGAGATTATTTCTAATGCTAAAAGTGAAGTGTCTGACTGGTTTCCTTCAACTTTGTGATTTCCCCTTCATTGTCAGCACATGGGAGTAAAAAATTGGAAGAGTGTGAACTGTAGTTTAACCCAACCACACTGATGATCAGTTTAATAACCATTCTGATTCAGTATTATATTTCTAATCATCCTGGGATTGCTCTGAGAAGAGCCCATAGAAGGTATATAAACAGGTTTGCATTGTCTTAGTGCAGGTTATACCTTATGGCACATCTAAACTGTTGTTCCAAAGTTGTGTGACTTTCCCACCTACCCAAAATATTACGTGTATGTATTCTATATATTCTGTGTACTATGCATGAAGTATAAAGATAGCTGCATACCCATCTCAGAAGCTGGGAAACGATTTTATTTAAAATTAAATGGTTTTCTCTTTTTTGGGAAAATTCACATGTATTTCTGTGTATCTAATGTTACATTGCATGTAGGTAGGTTAACATTAGTGCCAGAATCTTTTGTTCATGACTTCTTGCAGGATTCGAGCTTTCTTAGTCTTCTAAACCTCCACTGTGTCCATGGTGCTTCTTTATTGTGTGTATTTTTTTAGTGTTGCACAGCAGTTAATACTGGAGAAAACATTTAAATAAGTTGATAACATAACTTGTCAGAAGTAAACAAGGGATTTGGATATTACAGGCAGTTTTGCCAAGTATTTAACAGTCGTTGTCTAATTGGTCAGTCACAATTTTATTTAAATTTCCCAATGACAGGCTGCATGTTCCCATGAAATCAAGCCTTACTCAACAGAACGCAGTACATAAAACAACTAAGTACTTCCAGGTCAAATAAATGGAGCTTTGGCAAGCTCCTTTTATTAAATAACATACTTTTGTTTTATCATTTGAGAGCAGTTAAGGTGATTTCTTCAGATTTCATAGTCTAATTGTCACATTAAATGGTTTGATACTGGTGAGTATATGTAAGCTCTGTCAGCAGGACTTAAATCCTGATTTAGCCAAAATGTGTTTAGTAGGAGTGAGGCTGTATTTCAGATTCAGCTTTAACACTGTTGGTATTTAAGCTTATTTAGAGGAGGTAAGTATATTTTTCATATTAAAATCTTAAGTTCTAAAGTTATATGTAGACTGCACACAGTATACTTTAAATTCTCAGCTTTTTTTTGCTTTACATTTTTTAATTGATCAGAATATGTGAAAAATCTGTGCAGCAGGAAATCTGTTAGATTCATTTTTTAAAAGTTAGTATGTTAAAAACCTTTGGTATAAGTTTATATTCGAAGCAATGCCCTTAGTATGTGAAATGTAGCTGGCAAGTATTTTTATGTGTGCCTGTTAGTTTGAATGCATGATGCTGATCTGTTTTTTGTCCTAGCTGACGGTTATTATATCCTAATGGGTGCAACCCTGCACTAATGATCCTTGTGTATATAAATTCTTCTTCTTGTGAGCAGACACCATAGGCAACATAAAAATGTTTGCCTCAATTTCCCTGCAAAAAAGGATCTCAGAAACCAGACTTGGCCAAGTAACAGATTTTTTAAAGGTAGAGGAACCCAATAAAATTACCAGCTTTTCACAGCATGAGTCTACTTCCTTTTGACATATTGTGAGGTGTAGGTGAAATATTCTAACTGAACTGACAGTGTAAGGAAGACAGCTAACTAGAAAGCAAGATGAAAGTAAAAACCACCGATGATGATTGATATTGTTATAGCTATTAATTGTTTTGGAGCCTCTTTTGTGGATTTATGATACTTCACCTATATTACTTACACTTACATAAGCCAGGTATAATGAGGTTTAATGCAGTAATGTATCATTGTTAAATTCACTGTATCAGGAAGAGCATTTTGAAAAACATACCAAGGTTTGTATTAAATCTGATGAAGTTAATATACATATGATTAAAAGTGGGTTTTGTTTTTCATAGAAAAATTAAAAAGCTTTTGTTTCTTTAAGTGAAAATCAAAATAATTACTTTCTTTGATCTAGTGCAATGGGGTTTTTTTAAGCTGCCCCAATTCAAGCTAATTTACACAAAATACTGTGAATGTATTTGCACATGCCGTATTTTAAGAATATTAAGAATATGAAGACACTTGTGAATTTGGGAATTTCTTCCAGCTTTTCAAAATTAATGCTTTTTTCAAAAAAATGGGCCAATCTTCATGAATTTGCATGTTTTAATTTTTGTCTTCTGTTCCAAATGTGCATGGCATTCACTTCAATCAGTTTGAATGAAAAAAAAAGGGCTAAGATATTAAAATGTATAAAGATGAAATAAAGGAGATTATCTGGATTTTGGCAGTACTTCTGACTTACTGGAAATGTGTCTCTACATACATTGATATCGTAAGGTGTCCAGCTGTATGGCTTGATTTTTAACTGCAGTTATCTGTCTATGCATTCATTGCCAATAATAGCAATACAGGTTGTATAGCAAGTAAATCAGAAAATATTTTCTGAGTACTTTGATACAATCACAATGCTCTCTCCAAGAGAGAAGATAACTCATGTCAATATCTCTTAAAATTAATTATTATTAATTCTGTAAAAATGTAGTTTAGTAGATTGTATTTCATTGGTTTTATCACAAACAATTTTGTTTTATCATGTCACGTCAAAACAATGCTGATTTGTTAGATCTGATGTTGAGTACAGAAACACAGATAACATTATTATGCATTAAAAACCACTTTGTGATTCTGGGGCCGTTTTGGTGACAAATATCTGGTTTAAATATTCAGCTAGGTGTGTAACACTTGATATTCTTATTGAAGTGGGTTTTTATCAAACTACTTCCTGTCATCATAATAGATCTGTACATAAAAATGTGACTGTCAATTACATGCTTTGCATTTCTAGTACAAGTTTAAATTGCCTCCAATAAGTTGCTTTTTCTAGATAGCTCTGAACAAGTAAATTTTTCCTTGTAAGCAGATTTCAGAATATGCTAAAATAGGATAAAAGTTAAACCACAAGGGGAAGTTTCTGAACTCAATATGCATATTGTTAATGCTAACAATTAAATATAGTGGACTGTGAAACCAATTTTCCAAGAGATTTTCCATCCCTTAGGTTCTTTTGAAATTTTATTGGATGATACAGAGCATAGTGCAACTCTTGTAACTGTCTTGCAGGAGATAAGAGAGAATCTCATAAATTCAAACCCTAAAGATTTTTTCTTTAAACAAAGATTTTTTTGTCAATCTCAGTGGTTCAAGCTTTACATTTGTTACAGTCTTGAGGGTTTTGAATCTTTCCAGTAAGACAAAAATGGTTGTAAATACTGCTTTTTTGACTGATACAGTCTTCTGTGTAATTTTTTACTTCAAACCTAGGTGTAACGTCAACAGATGGAATCATAATTGACAGGCAGAATTTTAAAGCATTCTAAATGTCACTGGACCTTTTAATAAAATTAATTAGCCTGCCACAGAGAAAATTTACTAGCCTGCTGGTTAATTTCACAATGTAAAATCATGGGGTAGGTGGTAGGGCAGGCGAAAGCTTATTACTTTTAAATAATTATTTAAAGATGTGTGCCATGCCCCTTTCAAACATGGATTGCAAATGCAGCAAGAGCTTTTAAAATCCTCTAAATTCATAAGCAGTCAAGGATCATTTGAGGACATATAATAGAGTTGAATTAAGTTATCAGATAGTAGCTAATGACATCTCACTGGTTATGTGCTTGATTCTTTTGGGATGAATGTTCTCAGTAATATATAAGCATAAGTTATGAGTTCAAAAATTGTGCCTAGTCCCCCTTATGAATCTTGAGGAAAAGCTGGTTTCAGAAAATTTAAACATCCAGAGCTACTTCCATTCCACTGTGCATCTCTCAGCTTACCGACTAACCCTAATTTAACATTAGAGTGTGTTAGAAAGCACCATGAAGCAATCCCATTTAATTTTCAAAAGAGTTCCAATACATTGCTTAAACTTAAATGGGATTTGCAAATGTTGGAAGCACCTATGTCGTATATTCCAAACACAGTAGTATTTGGAACTAAGATAGGAAACATTTTGAGACTTCTCATTTTTAGTAATGAAGCATAATTAATCACTGAAGAGTATTCTTCATGTGTGTCTGTGTGATGTTGAAAAGGTTTTATCTGTAAATTGTCACGTGGATAGTTTTCTATTGGATAAACCTAACTTAAATGTGAGCTTGTTGAAGATAACTTAAAAACTGTAGCACAATCTTTTCTGCTTGCAAATTTATAACTTGCAAACTCTGAAAGTTTTTCTACTTGTCTACTTACCAAGATTGCTAGCTCGTAGACAAGCATATCTTGCTGATTTCCCATGCACACAGGGAGACTTAAATACCCTCACTCTCAATTCCTCCTTATCCAGCCTTCTGAGCTAACATGAAGTCCGTGCTGTTCGTTGTCTGGTATCAGTTGTTCTCATGTTCTCCTGCCTGGCCAGCTACACAATCAGCTGGCTACTTGACTGGTCGCATCTTTGACTGCTGATTATATTGGAGAGAAAAAGTAGAACTTTATTCTCCTGAGACAGAGTTTATAGAAGGTTCTTGCAGGAGTGCTGTGATTTGACATCAGAACAAAAATAAAATGCTGAAAGTAAAAAAATATTAACTGGAAACATATATGTCCTGTATCTAGGTTAGAACCCTTTGGTACATTTTGCAGGGAGAAGAATTGAAGTCTTAATTTATGTTTTCCAGTCTCTAATTTGTGTTTGTATTCTATACAGCTATATTGTGTGTTGATGACTCTGTAGTAGATCTGGAGACACTGGAAGCCCTATATGAAAATGTAAGTAAAGGTGGGGTAAAAATGTGGTTAACCACCAAAGTATTCTGGATACAGACTTTAGGCTGCGCAGGGAACTAGTGAACTAGGAACTAAGCTCCCCTGAGAAAATGCTTATGAGGGTTCTGGGGTCCATCAATGCAGATTATTTTTCAAATCCCACCTTAGGAAGGGCACAGGAGCAGGCAATTCCTAAATGTAAGAATTCAAGCAGATGGAGCAGAAGGTTAACTTGTCTGAGCTGGGATCTTCTTCTGGAGCCAAAGCAAAAAAAGAATGTATATGCCCAGTGAAAGTAAGGTCAGCTGATGTGGGAGGAATAGAGAGAAGCTGCTTGCCACTCTAGGGAGAAAATTTGTGCAGCCAGAGCTCAGTTGGAGTTGAAGCTGGACAGAGCTGTGGGGGACAATAAAAAGAGATTTTTTAAATACGTTAATGGCAAAAGGCAGTATAAAAATAACATCAGCTGGTTACAGGATGAGGATGTCCACTTCACAAAGAGGGACATAGACAAAGAGGTGTCTAATCCTTTCTTTGCCTCTGTCTTCAACACTGATGATGGGCTGAAGGGCTCCCAGTGCCCTGAGCTGGATGACCATGACTGTGAGATTGACCAGCTCCCAGTCAACTCTGAACTTGTGTGGGATGTGCTACTCCAGCTGGATCCCTGTATGTCGATGGGGCCTGATGGAATTCATCCCAGAATATTCAAAGAGCTAGGTGATATCGTTATCAGGCCTTTTCTTGATGGTTTTTGAATGCTCTTGGGAATCTGGAGAGGTCCCAGTCAACTGGAAGTGTTTGGACAATGGTGAGATCCTTGGGGTGTCCTATGCAGGGCCAGGAGGTGTACTCAACAGTCCCGATGGGTCCTTTTCCACTCAACATATTTGGTGCTTCTATGACCAAAGGAAGCCAGTTGATGTAATCTTTTTGGATTTCAGTAAAGATGTTGATGCTACCTCCCACAGTATCCTGTTGGATAAAGTGTCCAGCACACAGCTGGTTAAACACATCATGTGATGGGTGAGCAACTGGTTCTTGGGTTAGGTGTAAAGGGTTATAGTGAAGGGGGTGACATCAGACTGATGACCTGTCACTAGTGCCATTCTGTAGGGCTCTATCCTAAGCCCTTTGCTCTTCAACATCTTCATTAACAACTTGGATACAGGACTGGAATGTGTATTAGGTAAGTTTGATGATGATCCTAAATTGGGAGGAGCCATTGTCTCCCTTGAAGACAGAAAGGCCTTGATAAATCAGAGGGTTGTGCAATCACTAACTGCATGAAGTTAAAAAACACAAGTGGCAGATTCTGCACCTGGGACAGGGCAACTCTGGGGAGTGAAACACTGGAGAGAAGCTCTGTGGAAAGGGACATGGTGGTCCTGGTCGATGGCAAGTTGAACATGAGTCAGCAGTGCCCTGGCAGCCAGGAGGGCCACCTGTGTCCTGGGGGGCATCAGGCACAGCATCAGCAGCAGGACAAGGGATGGGATTGTCCCCTCTGCTCTGCTCTGGGGATGCCTCACCTCCAGTGCTGGGGGCAGTTCTGAGACCCACAGTATAACAAAGATATAAAGTGTTAGACAGCATCCAAAGGAGGGCTACGAAGATGGGGAAAGCATCCCCTTCCTTGAGGGGAAGGCATACAAGGAGCAGCTGAGGTCACTTGGCCTGTCAACCTGGAGGAGACTGAGGGAAGACCTCATAAGCTGCCTGCAGCTTCTTCACAAGGGGAAGAGGGGAAGATCTTCTCTTTGTGGTAACAGTGATGGGACCTGAGGGAATGGCCTGAAGTCCTGTCAGGGGACATTCAGGTTGGATATTAGGGAAAGGTTCTTCACCCCAAGGGGGTTTGGGCACTGGAACAGGCTCCCCAGAGAAGTGGTCACAGAATCAGCCTGACAGAGTTCAAGAAGTATTTGGACATTGCTCTTGGGCACATGGTGTGACTTTTGGGGATGGTCCTGTGTGGTAAATGGCGTTATAAGGCACTGAAGGAATTTATCATACATCTTTAAGCATTGCTCTTTTGAATAGTCCAAATGTTTCTCAGTGAAAAAAACATAATTGCTGCTTGCAGGCAAACAGGTAAAGTGGTAGTTTATTAATTTCTTATTAATTAGTAACTAATTAGTTTATATTAATTCACTCAGAGAGCACAAAAGGATGAACTGGAGAAAATCAAGCAATATTATCAGACTTCAAAAGAGGAGGAACTGAAGCTTCTGGATAAACCAGAACAGTAAGGTTTTTTTTAATAGTTTGTCCTTATATAATGTAGTCTTTGATTATATATTGAAAGCAGTTTTGATACATAATTCTTGGTAATTATGTATCTAATTCTCTAAAATTATAAACTTCGTGTATTTCAAGACATGATGAAAAATTTGCTCTTACCACAAAACTTTTTTCAGGCATGACAGAGTTTACTACATCAACTTTGACCACCAGAACTGATAAAATACGTAGCCTTGAATCAATAAGAATTTTTGTTCCCATTCTCACATTTGTAAAAGGCTTATCTGTTGCTATGAACATATTATAAGTTTCTCTGTGTGTAAGCCTTCTGATCATTTTCCCATGGGAGAACATCCTTTTGCTGTCTTTTACTCTGTATAAGCTTTCCGTAAAACAAAATATCTGTGTTTGTTCTTCAAAGACATAGAATTGGTCAGCCTCCTCCTACCTGTGAGGAGAAGGAGCTGAAAATTACTTTATCTTTCTGATATTGTAAGCATTCAGACACATTCCCTAGACGAAGCAGCAGCAAGAGCGTGGAGAATGCTCTCTGCTGAGCAGATACAGAAAAACACTAGAATTATGGAGTCATTTTAATAAATCATCTTAGCCTTCTGAAATTATTGTCAAAAGTCCTTTCTTCAATGTATGGACCACGACAATACTTATCCTTCCCTTGGAGCATTTATGGCTAAATTAACATTTCTTTTCAGATGTTGGCCTACCAGTGTTTTTTGTCTTCTGCTACTTCACTGCTTTTTTCATTTGTACTCTTATCCTCTTCAGTTCTTCCTTCCCAGAGGCCTCTCTGTCATCTTGTTTCCTTTTCCATCTTGTCTGTTCTTGTCTTTTCTTTTGTCTCTGGTGTAAGAAAGGGTAGGGGGAGGAAGAACTGAAATAGAGATGGTATATGACTGATAAATGTCAGAATTACTGTATTTTCATACCTTTCTTTCCCATTAAAATGTTAGTGCTGAAGAACAGATTATTTTTTTCTTCTTCTCCTTACGTGAGGCAACTAAATGCTCATTTGTGACTGCACACTAAGGAGTAGGCTAATATTGGGAGATAAGGCTGTTACCTTACTCTTGATGAAGAGAGGCTATTGTTCTTTAGTAAGTCTTAAGAAGACAAATATCTGTAAAGTTTATATACTAGCTTACTTTTGCATCCTGTATCCATGGCTTTCATTGCCTTGGCTTGGGGCATAAGGATACATTGTGTGACTAGCTGATGTTTTCCAGAGCTTGAATCTTCGGCAGTCTGTTTGCTGTATGTCCAAGTTAAATAAATATGAATGCATTTTGTCTTCTGGAGAATACGGATCTTGTAGAGCTCTAGGGTTATAGGAGGTTGTCTTTTTGTAACTTATAGTGGTAAGAGGTTAATCCTAATTAAATACAAAGTTGGATTTATACTATCATTGTTCCATAATTAAGAACTGTAAATGAAACAGTTATGCCTGGTGGTTCAGAGTGAAATAGTAGTATCAAAGACAAAAGCTATTTTTTTATCAATTACTCAGTGCTCTTTCTGCAAGTCTTAAGTATCCCATTTTTACCCTATAATTAAACTACATAGGTTAAGAAAACTAGCTTTTTAAAAGGTAGCTTAAGGGGAAAGCAATTTGCTTTATGCATTTCTGTAAAGTTTGTTGGACCTTCAAAATAATGTGCTTTCTGAAAACTCAGTAGATCATGTGCCCCTGGCTTTCTCGTCTCAGTCAGCCTCTAAGTCAACCTAACTGCAGAACTGGAGATTTGTTGGAGCTGTGCTTTACTTACTAGCTCCATAAAAGGTTAAAGACAGAGAAGTGCTAAATTTGTATGTGTGATTAAAAATATTTGCTGTGGGGCATAAGCCTCATGTATTGTCTTTAACGAGGATCAGAACAAAAGTGTAAATGCAATAATTTATCAAATGGTTGCACATACTAACAGTAGTCATTCATATAGTGAAACCTTTGATTTGAGTTCTGCAGTCTAAAGTAAACTCTTACATGCTTGGATCACCAGACAAACAAAAAGCTTTAGTGGTATCACTGATGTTCTTCTGCACACGTGATTTTTATTTGTCTTGCTTGTATGTTAAATTTGGCACAAACTGTAAGTATGACAGCAACCTACCAATACCCCCCTAAATTATGCTTCATGATAATAGCTGTTAAAATGCTAATATTAATTGCCATGATAAAGATTTATATGCAAAATTTGCCACAGTTTGGGGCTTTGTGAGCAGGATACAGATGCTATAGCTAGTTTCCAAGAGACCCCAATTAGTTGTAGTATATTGTCTGTGTAGGCCTCTCCACTGTGAAGTAAGTTCTAATAAAGGAAATAGTAACAAAATATGGTACTGGTTTGAATGTAGTTTGATTCAGGAAGTAGGGAGTGATTTATAATCACTGTCCCAGTAATGCCACTTCCTTCTCTTTGAAGACAGCTGTGCTTGGACTTCAGTTTGAATCCTGCTGTCGTACTTAGAAGCTTGCAGAACTAGATAACAACTTTTTCCCCAAAAATTGCATCTAAATTTTATATTCTTCAAATGCAGATAAATGTGATCTGAAAATTAGTTTACCTTCTTAGAATCAGCTTTCCTTGTCCATCTTCTGCAAGAATGCTCTCTTACACTAACACCATAACAATATGCCTGGCTTGAAAGTTCTCTCAAGTCCTTAACTACAAGATTCTGGTAGGCTAAAGGAGTTTCCAAATAAATGCATTTTTTATTTATAGTTTCTGAAAGACATGAGTCTGATGTACCTCATGGAGATGTACGGCATATTTGCTGTTTATTTTAGGCCATCAGAATTATAGGAATGAAAAACCCATCCAAAAGCTATGTCAGCCACAGCATCATTATTTTAAGTCAAAATCATACTTTTCTCAGAAAAAAAATTGAAATAAGAATGTTTCTTTCTCTTCTAAAGTTTTGTCCATCTGAATTGGTGGGTTATCTGTGACAGTCATAATTTCATGCTATGACTTTTTGTTTAGTTGCTACATTTGTAGTTACTAATATTCCTTTTTGTGACAGATTTCAGTTTTAAGTGTTCTGTTTGGATATTTACTTTGGATACTCTGAATTCCAGAATCTGGAGATGTCTTCTTTTTACACTGATGCTCTTTTAACTGTTGGCACAATGACATTGTATTCGATAGTCAGCCATGTGGGAAATAGTTCTCTTTTCACAGGAAGGCAAGAATATGTGTCACTGGACTTTTTAAATTTAAACTTTTTAATTGTATGTATGTTAGAACTTTAATGATGCAGTTTCGTTTTTCTTTCCTTTGTTTCTCTCACACAAAGTGCAAAATACCCTCTTTTTTTTTTTTCCTGGCAATACCATTCATTCCCAATAGGAAGCATTTTTATTAATACCAGCTTGGCATTTCTTTTTTCCCACTTCTTAAGTCTAAGAGACAAGCTGGGCCTCCCTGATCCTTCTCTCACAATAGATTTTTTTCATCATGCAAGAAAGAAAAAGAAAGAAAAAGAAACAATAAAATGGTATTCCAGTTATGACATAGTATTTCCACAGGTGAATTCTGCCGATTTTTTAAACAGTCACTATGTATTTAGCAAAGCCTAGCATGCATGAGAAACATATAAAGCAGATTTAAACATACTGATTTTTTTGTGAAAAAGAAATAATTTGGAAAAATTTGGTCTATTGGCTTAGATAATTAAAATTAAGTTAAGAAGACTTCAAGCTAATAAATTGAATACTGAATTTCCTATAATTCAGGTAGAATTATAGGAAACTCAGTATTATATATAGGTGAGGTAGAAAAGAGTATTATATATAGATGAGGTAGAAAAAATCTTTATGGCATTGCATTAAGGGGAATCTAAGGATATCTGTACACAGGAGATCAAAAGAATGATGCTAAAGTGATATTGGAGCAAAGGACAAGCTTGCTTCTGGATATCAAGAAAGCTTGTGTATCTCTGAAATCTTGAATTCAAAACCCAAGAGCAAATTATTGTTATTATAAGAAATGCTAAAGCATATTGTATTATTAGCCAAGCTCTTATATTTTAAATTGATTAAAAGGGAGGAATTACTCATGCCTTTGGGATGCTTTCATTTTGTGAGGTCTGAACTACAGTTGTTGAATACGTCTCCATTAATTTTTATTTACCAAGAGTTAAAAGACTAAAAGCTACAATAGAATCATGAGGAATACGTACCTGTGAGGACAGATATAGAGCAGATGAGGACTTAGTGACTTCCCTGAACAGTGACTGAAGGCAGATATTTTAGAGCTAAATACACAGCTAGGTGTATTCCCATGAAACATGCTGCTATATGATTGAAAGTGTGGTGCAAATTAGAAAACGAAATTGATGCTGAGAATCAGAAGAAAGCTGTCAGCAGAAATTTTATATTATGAAATAAATTTGTAGGAACTTACTGAGTTCTGTATTTCTGAGCACATTTTTAAGGGAAACAAAACTGCATAAGTTAGTACGTAGGTAGTGCTATGTAGATTTGCCTTTTTTTTCCAATGGATGATTTGAGATTCTTCTATTTATTACTGTGCAGCTATGATAGTTAATGGGTTGATATGATAATGATTAATGTCTTGCCTTTTTCTTGACATTAATAGGATTTTTAATGCATTCTTAGCATAAAGAATATAACAATTATAAATTCTGTCAGATTTGATTCAAATAGGAAAGAGTGCACCTGTGTTTCGTGACACTGCAGGCTTTGATCCATTATGTACCCCACCAAGAAGCATTATAAAGATTCATTAATAGTCTTTTTTCCCCACAGATTCCTGTATGAGTTGTCTCAAATCCCCAACTTCGCGGAACGAGCTCAGTGTATTATCTTCCAGTCAGTTTTCTCCGAAGGGATAACATCCGTGCACCGGAAAGTAGATATTGTGACTCGTGTTTCCAAGGTAAGTCCCAATGAAAGCTAAGTTAAAACTGAAATATATTTTAGAGTATTTATGCTTCTTTTTTACCATAAGTGAGGAACCTTAATCTTGCTTACTGGCTTTTTAGGAAATAAAACTCTAGTAAATTTTTAGCTGCTTAAAGGAACAAAAGGAAGAAGGAAGCAGGAAAGTGAATTGCATGTGATGCTCCATGGAGTACATAGAAATTTATTTGTATTTAAATGGTAGATTTTTATTACTTTGCATATTAAGTAATGTAATAGATAATCTCCATAAACTAGAAATTAAATATAAGACAAGATTAGTACAGGGCCTTGCAAACTGCCTTTTATTTGCATACCACTGTTAATGCCAATAGATGCTTGCCATGTTCATTATCTTATTACTTTCCCTTGGCATCTATTAATTTCTGGTAACCCTGATACAGCAGAATTTTTAGTATGGGACAAAGCTCTACCTAATATTTCCACACTATGAAAGACTAAGCACAAGATTTTTAAATTATAACAAATAAATTATGAAAAGTAGAACAAGGTGAAAATTAGGAAAGAAATTAAATACTGGCCTAAAGGTCTAACATCCTAACCAGAAAAGTAGTTTGTTTTTTTGGGTTTTTTTTCTAATTTGAAGATTAGTTTTTGGTTAGCTTTGCTTTCGCAGAGTACCCATGCTCTACCCCTTTGGATTTCTTTGCAATAGAAATAGTTACTTGTTTTTTTCCTTTCCAAAGGAGGTATAAATAAAGAATCAGTGTTGTATGAGATAGGGAAGTCCATATTGCCTTCAGTTTACTTATGAGGAATTCACACTGAGTGATTTATCCAGTGTACAAGGCTACATAGTTAAGAACTATGCCTGTGGCCTCAGATTGTAAACTGACACGTCTTTATATATAACTGAAAATAATTTACTAGTTCTACACTGTGTTTCTAGAACTGTTTTCTGTTCTGAGGCATGTAATTAGTTAGTCCTTAGCCCTTTTATATCTGGATTAAGTATGGATCCAGGAATGTGAATTTTCAGACCCATGAGAAGCAGACTGAGTGACAGGCTGAGTCTAACCTGGTGGCAGCAAAAATAGCACATCTCCATTTGACTATGCATGATGCAAACTCATTAAAAACCACATGCTTGTCTGTAAGATTTTTGAAGTCTTCTGAGAATGTTTAGAATCTTCCATTAATCTTTTTGTCATTGACATAGTATTTGATGCCATATAATTTGCTTCATATGGAATATATTAAACATATTATCTTGCAGAGATGCAGTCTAAAAAATGGTTCTCTTAAAGTTTTGATTATTGTACCAGCTTCAGCTTCCCTTACATACCAAGGTAAAAACAGACAAGAAAAAAACTTTAGCAAAAATAAAATGAAAAAAATATTTTATATTTGCAATTAGAATTTTTATGTCAACTGAATTTACAGACCAGTATCCATTTTCCAGGCTTTGCTGAGCATGAAAAGTGTAAAGGAAATTTTGGGTTTGATTCTGGCTTTTGGAAATTATATGAATGGAGGGAATAGGACCCGAGGTCAAGCTGATGGGTTTGGTTTGGAAATACTCCCCAAACTAAAGGATGTCAAAAGCAGAGTAAGTACTAATGTTTGGTTAAAGATAATTTTTCTGAAGTGATTTTTTTTTATTTTTCCTTCATCTATCAGAAGTTAATGTTTTATTTCTTACTATTCTTGCTTGAAAAAGCAAGGTGCTTTGTACAGTTTTCATTCTTTTTGTCTCCTAGCTTATCACCTCCTTGTGTATGTTTCCCTAAGACCTAATTTCTCCTGTTCAGTACTACTAGAATAATTACCTTATATGAGAGCTTCTGTGTGTCTCTTTTATTAGTGGGGACTTAATTAGAATAGAGAGAAGTGAGAGAGCACAGACTGCTCAAGTCTTCTCCAATAAATGTCTCCATTCTTTTTTCATGCTCTTAAATGAAGGTCGCTCTGTGTAGGTAAAAACTCCTTAGAAATCAGGTTTAAAAACAAAATATCAGTAACTGTTCATTGTAGTGTATCCACTAACAAATTATGTATAAGGGATCAAAGAGATGTCACATCCAACAAGATACTTTCAGATTTTTTTTTTTAAATTGTCAGTTAAATGGATGTAGGACATGAAGTTTGAGTGGCATGCATGAGCAAATGCTCATAGATGGCACTAAATTATTTTGTAAAACATTGAGAAGCACTAGCTGGTTTTTGATTAGTCATGCTAGGATCAAAGTCAGTCTGAAAGGCTAGACACCTTCTGAGATGAGATTACTTTGTTTCTTATTTCATTGGGGAAGAGGAGGAGGTGTTAGGTAACGCAGGCAATGGCAATACTGCTCTAAGTCATTCTTAGCCAAAACATACCTAGACACCAGATGGATATAGGAAGCAGCAAAGAATAGGAGATAATTTTCTGCTGATGTTGCTATAAACTTGGAGTGTGAGGAAAAAAAATATTCCATGCTCTTCTGCTTTTCTTATGTGAAGTGCTTTCTTGACTACAAGAGATGTAGATTTTAAGCTTTTGTTCCCTATTATGCTTCACATAGGCAGGAATGCATTTGTGAGACAGGCAATGTCAGTCAGCAAAACAGTATATCTATAGAGCATTTTGTTTTACTTGTGTATATCATCATTAACAAAGTGAAGAAACACATTTAATGAATTGTTCAGTGTTTTCATGAAAGCCTTTTCCAAAGGATTTGAGTCCTTCTCCTAAAGACATTGAAGTGCTGGAGCGTATCCAAAGATCAACAAAACTGGTAAAGAGTCTGGAGCACAAATCTTAGAAGGCACTGCTGAGGAAGCTGGGGTAGTTTAGCATGGAGGAAAGGAGACTCAGGTGAAACCTTATCACTCTCTAGAACTCCCTGAAAGGAGGCTGTAACCAGGTGGGGGTTGGTGTCTTCTCCCAAGTAAAAAACAATAGGATGAGAGGAAACAGCCTCAAATTCTTTCAAAGGAAGTTTAGCTTGGATATTAGAAAAAATTTTTTCACTGGAAGGGTTATAAGGCATTGGAAGAGGCTGCCCAGAGAGGTGGTAGAATCAACAACCCTGGACACTTAGGAATATAGTTTAATGATGGATTTGGCAGTGCTGGATTTTCAGTTGGACTCAATGATCCTAAAGGTATTTTCCAACCGAAATGATTCAGTGATTCTAATTCTTATTCATCTTCACTGTGATGGTTCAGCTGTTCCATATAACCACTTTTTTCCCAGTCCTACTGCATGGACAAGACACAGTGCAAACAGCAGCTTAACTAGAACCAGGCCAAGTTTCCCATTACTCAGGCGTTTCTTGGCTGGCTAGCTGCCTTAAAGAAAAATGTAAAATTCAGCTTTGCTTGACTTTTCTCAGTAGAACTGCTAGGTTTAGTGTCACTTTTTTATCTACATATAAACTTCATAGAACTTAATAATATCTGGGACTTTCCAATGTGGCTGAATTTAGCAAGTTTGTTCCAAAACTATGCATTATGAAAAGGAGTAACTGATATAAAATATAACTATGGAAGACTTGTTCCTTAGTGAAACAAGCAAAAAAATTACATTATTTACAGTTTTCTGGTAGCCACAGTAAATATGTTATTAGTTTAGATTAGCCTTCAAAATGCATAAAAACCCAAAGGGTCCAGTTGCTACAGGGAGATGTGAAACCTCAGAGATAATTGGTAGTCTGTATTTGAAAAGGAGAAGAATTCAGGGTCTTGTACATTTGAAAATTAAGGTATTTTCCTTTGTCCATTACTCCCTTCTCATGAGTTGCCAGCAAATACATCTTAACTGAGCTGAATTCCATGAGCTAAGGTAAAGAGCCACTGCTAAATACTTCTTGTTTCACATAAAAGTCATTTATTGTCATATGAGCTTAGAAAGTTACTTTTTATAGAGATTTTTTGACCCTCCAGTAATGGCTTCTAGAACTCTTAAACATGCAGGGTGGCTTTTTCTGCATGACAGCAGTGACTTACTTAGTTAAGAATTTTGCTGGTGTATGATACTAATAAAATATAATGTGCTGCAGACTCTCATATAGACAAGGCAGCTCTCTACAGGAAGTCAGACATTGTTCACATACAAATGTTTGTTCTGATACCTGTCAATATAAAATATGAAAACACATCCAAAAAACTTCAAAGGCATTCCAGATATAATTCCCTATATCATGGCTCTTTTATATTGCTGAATGTAATGTATGACTTTTCCTTAGTTCATCGGGCCCATGCTGACCCAATGACATATTTAGCAGTAACAAAATAAAATACTGTTTACAGTTGTGTGCAGGAACATGGAAATGGCGATTCCATAAAGTGAGAATTTAAATTCATATTTATATGGTAACAGGGCATTAAATATACTTCTTAGTTGAATGCTATCTGATTTCATGTTTAGAATAAAATATGTAAAGTATCTGTGCCTTTTTCGGGTCTTCCTTATTGAAGCTATAGGAATCAAGAACTTCTGTTCACATTAATGTATCTGAGGTGATTGTAATATTTAGTTGATATATGTTTAAGAGTAATATTAGTGAATAATATTGTTATTTGAGTTAATACTATTATTCTGTAATGCCTTCTATTATTATATAAAACATGGGGACAGCTTCTCCCATGTATTCTTCTCTGCATGTATTTTTGCCTGGTATTTAAAACCAAAATAAAGTCTGGATCTAGCAGTGGTACGATGAAGTCAGTGTTGTAAAAGATCAGTTTTTTTTGGTCAGTAATGCTGAGGCTAAAAAGTATTGTGAATCATATTTCTCACAGCAATATAAAATAATAATTCATTTAATTTTAAATAGAATACATTTTCACACAATGAATCAGTGTTAATCACACATCTTTCATTTTTCCTAGGATAATGGTATTAATCTTGTGGACTATGTCGTCATATATTACCTACGCCATTGTGATAAGGTAAAGGATTTGCTCTATCAGCCTCTCCAAAACTGGGTTTCTTTAAGAGATGATAAAAGGGTTTGTAACAGCTTTATAGAAATCTGAACATAGTACCTCTGATGGGAAGATAAAATCCATTTCTTTTGCTTTCTTACAATAGTTGTATACCTCAATAGGCATGAAACTTGCTGTAAGTTTCAAGATAAGACCTTGGAAAATTTTACATTGGTTGTTGAGAGAACCACTGCAGGCAGTTAGCTTTGGCTGTTGCAGACTGGACTGGTGGTCACTCCACTCCTGCCTTATTACATCTGGGTGGCTGTAACATTGTAAAATTTCTTCTGATGTCATGATATTGGAAGGCAGAAGCATGATTCCTCTCTTAGGACAAAAAATGCAAGGGCGGGTTGGTATGGTAAGATAGGCGAGTCAGCTGATGGGGATGAAGTTAGGGGGTGAAATGCTGCTGTGAGTTACATTCTATTGCATGTGATACTCCTCTCTGTATGCATTTATATGTATTATATACATTCATATATTAAACATATATATGTATTTGGTATTGTCAATAGCCAAACTTGTTGAGTGGAAAATTTGCACTATTGTATTTTAAATGAAAATGTTGCTATTAAATGATTTAACAATGATTTTCAACAATTTTAATTTTTTTTTCTTCTTCTTTTTTAATTCTTAAAATTTGAATTGTTGAAATTTAAAAATAAATAAATAAATAAAATTTGAATTGATGTAGTAGTCCAGAGATAGGTAGATCTGTATTAGTATTCTTTTTTTAAGGTTTTTGGGTTTGTTTGTTTCTTTTTTCTTGTGTTTTCTCTTGTTGGTGGTTTTGTTGGTTTGGGGTTTTCTTGGGGAAATTGGGATTTTTATGCTTTCTAATTAATTTATTAAAATATTTAATCAATTTAAATATTTCTGCAAACTTCCTACTATACTGTAATTTTCCTTCAGGGAATTTTATGAAACAAAACAGTATATCTTCCTTGGGAGGAAATAAACACAGTTTAATTATAATCCATTGCACTTTCTCCAACAAAATATTCATATTTTTATAATAATAAAATTATTCTTTCCCCATTCACAAAACAATTAGCTCTCCAACCTATGAGTTTTCCTTTATTGCAGACTGAAATCCATGCAGGTATATGCATGTTTCAAACTCAGTAATATATGCTTATACACAGCAATGTCATATTAATACCATTTATACATACTTTACTTCCTAAAATTCCACTGAAGATATTGCTTTGAACCTTGTAAAAATTTTTTGTTGGTTGGTTGCTGGGGTTTTTTTTGTTTTGTTTTGTTTTGTTTTGTTTTGTTTGTGGGGGGTTTCTGTTGGTTTTGTTTGTTTATTTGTTTTACTTCTGATTCTTTTTCCTTACTTTGCTAAAAATAAGGTATATACTTAGGGGTTCCATACAGGCTTTAACCTCTCTTATTTATTTAGCCACATAAGCATTCAACTGTGTATTTTTATCTGTGTAAACTGCTTCAGGAAATATATTAATAGGGTATTCAATTTATGCTTATAAAGTGTGTGTGTTTTTAATGAATTGTGAGAGAGTGAAACCACAAACTTTTGGCATAAGATCCCTTCTTGCATTAAAATGGGCATTCCTGTTATCTTTTTTTAAGAAACTTCTCATCTGTTATCTAAACCTTTATTGACATAAAATTAACTGAAATGTTGTGTGTTTAATGTTGTTTCAAAGTTTTAATTGAGCACAGTTTGCTTTACAACATCTAAAAGGAAGTTTCAAAAATCAGAATGGTCAGTTTTTAATCTTGAATGAGATGTTGTTTTAGCAAGAATGATTTAAAATATGTTATTTTTTGTAATTCTATAACACTGTTTCATAGATGAGAATTTTTTTATAAAGCTATTTATTTCACTGGAAATGCATTCAGTTTTCATAGTGGCCTGTTTGTTTGTTTGTTTGTTTAGGAAGCAGGAACAGACAAGAGTATTTTTCCTTTACCAGAACCACAGGACTTTTTCCAGGCCTCCCAAGTTAAATTTGAAGACCTAATAAAAGACTTAAGGAAACTGAAGAGAGATCTAGAAGGTAACTGGGAACTTTCACATTTGTTCTGCTAACAACAAAGTGCCATTTAAAATGTGATCTTTATGAGGTTTTCTTATTGCTAATTAGGTTTATAGTGTTGATTCATTTAGAGTTTTTACACTGTGGCACAAATTACTCACATAAATTAGAAAGAAAAAAATTTAACTCATGACTTAATAAAAATGAAAGTAGAGCTCCTGAAAAGTAATTTTCCCTTTTACAATCAAAAGGCCCCTAAAGAAATCTTTCTGAATATTTCGTTAGTTATGTGTGAATTTTTCTCTGGCTTTTCCAGAACTATGTGTTTAACTGTAGATATCTGTTAGCTCCATAACATAAATACTTTCTTCAGTACTTGTATAACAACAATTTAAAAGCCACAAGAAAGAGTTGAATACTATTAATGTAGAAATAAAACACAGCTTGCCAAGGCAGAGCAAAGGGAAATGGAAAGCTCCAGTTCAAAATATTTTCACCCTGGGACATAAAATAAACATTTAAAAATGTTTATTATAAAGAGAGGCTCAGAAACCCAACTCATCTATCAATCAAGGTACTGAGTGGAAATAAAGTAGGAAGGGTTGTTCTCCTAAGTATTCCAAGCAGTTTCTTTTTTATTCTGTGCTACATGCAATTTTCTAAAATAAATTCAACAAATGATGACTGAATATTTTAAGGCTTTTTCTTGTTATAGAAAAGTTTGTACTTTACTAAGGGAGTTCTGCATAAAAACATGTAAAAACTTTTACATTTAGATTTACATGTTTGCGTCAGACTAGAGGAGTCCTTTATAATCAGAGTTGAACAAGATAATTGTTTTCAAATTTTTTCAATGTAAGGTGCTGAAAACCGTTACAAAATAGTTTATCCTTACAGCTAGGAATTGCTGGATTAGGTCACTGCCATCCTTAGGATAATTTCAAAGGTTAATAGTGGTAGGAAAGTATCAGTTGTTGTTTGTTCGACCCAGGCATAAGTGAGTGCTCTATCTCCTCTCATCGCTTGGCCCTGTAAGCCCCTTGGCCTGCCCTCTTTTGGGCTAGTTTTTGCAGAAACATGATCTGTGTTTGATCTTGTACTTTTCCAGCATGTAGTCCTGCTGTCATACATCTTAGTCGTGCAGGATCTGCATTGAGGCTGGGACATGCACATCATATTTGTTCTACATTGCAAAGACACAAATAGCAAGTAGGAAAATCTAAACTCTTTTACTCTTAAAATAAAAACTTCAGCTTTCTTGTAATCACTGATATCTGTTTTCTAAACCAAATTTTTGTAGATATTTATAGCAAATCTAGAAAAATTGTTATCTTGAGATTGTTTTTGTAATTCTTTGTAAAGGTGTATGTTGAAGCCAGCCAAAGCAATTAACATACAAAGTTAATGACATCAAAGATGTGAAACCAAAAAGGTTGTGGAAATGTTTTCAGATGTTGGTATTTTATCACTTAGAAATATGCAACAGATTCTAACGAGTGTTCCTGTGATTATTCTCTTACATTTAAACAAAGAAACAATCACTTATATAAGAACTTATCTTTTTTCAAAGTTTCTCTTTCAAATTTTTTTCTTCGGTTAATGCTCCAGTTAATTTTTAAATCAGAATTTTAATTGAAGAGGTTATAATTTTAACACGTACAACAAAGATTTGATGAGTCTCTGTAGTTTATTGTAGCCATTAAAAAGTTGTGGCTGCTGGCAGAATACCAGTGAAAGTCTAAAGCTGAAACAGATGTGAGTAGCAGAAACCAAGTCCAGAGAAGCGTCGGGCCCAGCTATCCAGACAGGCGCGGCCCTTCAGATGTAAATAATTTGAACAATATTAACTGGGGCTGCCTGTGTTATAGGGTACATTGGATTTGTTTCACAGTTTGTTGGCTAAGGTAGTCTCGAGCAGATTACATTGGAAGTGGGATGAGACAAAGGTAATAAAAGGAAGAGAGGTTTTCATTGTGTCATTAGGGAATGAACTAATGTTCCTGTTAGTGACTTCCCTTTTTTCTGAGATTTGTAAGGAATGATTAAAAAAAAGAAGTATATCACTTCTTGCAACTGAAATGGCAATTTTGATAGTTATTTTTCATATTAGTTGTCATTTAGTATTTAAAAATGTATTTGAGTGGTTTATCAAGGTATTCATTTATGTTTCTAACATGGATATTAACATAGGAAAGATGGAATTATCGTGAGTGTCATGTCTTATAAACCTCATGGTATAAACCTATGGTTTGAAATACCTAGACACTTTGGAACCAAAAGTTCAAATCTAGATGGAATACAAACCCTTTCATCCTTTTCAGATAAACAGATTGAGTTCCATACAATTTGCTATTTTTAAATCTTTCCGATTAGACTTTAAAGGTACAGGGTAACTTTACTCTGAAGGGATTAGACTGAAGTTAGACTCAAGAATTCAAAAAGATTTTTGGAGAACCTTAATCCAGCAGGTTTTTAAAACATATTCCAGAACAAACTTTTTAATCGTGAGTGTTTTACGTTTAAAAGAATGAGAAACAAAAATATGCATCTAATATAGGCTTTTAAGGAGAGGGAAGTGAATATTAGATGGTAAGATGAAAATTTTAGGGTTGGAGTATGGTTCCACTCTGATATTCAACTAGAAAGAAATTTCTGTAAACTCACGTTTTCATTCCAGGTCGGTTGGTGTATTTCCAAGGCTTTCAAATATTACACAGTATCATAAGCAGATACATTTATTCATTTAACACCTGCTAGCTTTCCAGTTAACCTGTAGAGTTATGGAAAGAAAAGGTTTTGCTTTGCTTAAGATTGTAAGACATCTTATTCCTTGTCTAGGGCAATGAATGATTCCCACATTTTTCTTTCCCTGTGACCAAATGTGATTTACCTTCTAATTTGGACAATTCCACTTGATATTCTTGAAATTGGTATTCTTTTGGAATAAGCACAGAATGCTTTAAACATGTAATCATAAGAAGATTTTCAGAAAGAAAGCCACTTTACCAAAGTTTGATAGACTAGTATAAGTTTTACCCTGAAGCCTTTTATTAATCTATGTCCAAAGTTGAACAATTTTAAATATATTAGTTGCCCTGTAGATTGTTTCCATCTGTCATAATCATTCCTCTTCTTTGCAATACAGTACATAGAATTTTAAAATTTTGTGCTGTTCTGTTCCTCAAAATAAAGCAATATCAGATGCCTTGTGTAATATTCTGTGATGTTCATTATAACATCTTTGTATCCTTGACCTTAAGAAATGAAAGAGCAAAGATATTTATTGAATTTTTAAAAATTGTTAAAGATGGAAACCAAGGTAGGTCCATTCTAAGTATTTTCAAGAGTCCCTTCTGTTTCTCATAATTAATTAAATGTACTGTGAGAGAGATTGTAATGTTCTGATTCCATTGGAAATCCACGTACCCTTTACTTTCCCCTCCTTTCAGGGCCACCAGTAGAAATATTGGTTGCAATTTTCATACTAATATTTTTTTCAGTTCTGTATATAAGTTTTAAATTTTTATGAACTTAACTGTGTGTGAGTTTATATGTAGGTGTTTGCAAACACATGTGTGACAGAAAAGAAATAATCTAAAATAAAAAGACTTTAGGGATCTGCTATACTATTATCAGTTGCAGACAGAAGACATGGTTTCGTATTGGGCACCTCTTAACCTAGTTGCTGACAGATCAGTATCTTGCATAAGTATGTAACCCCTAATTTTTCCCCATTTAAATAGGAGAACTTCACCAAAACTTGAGTTTATGACAACTCCATTTTGTAAAATTGCACAATCCTTATGAAAGGATTAAAAGGGAAGTAAGTAAATCTATGCTTAAAAAGTTGAGAAATTACAATGATGTGTTGGCCATTTTTGCACTGGTTTTTGTACAGAAGCATTACAAATATCTTAAAATGATAGAGAAGTGCAGTTTGGTAGGTTAGAATGTACATCTGGAGGTCCTGTGGTCCAGAGCCTTTGAGCAAGAGTAACTTCATATTTAGATCAGGCTGTACAGGGCCATTGTCATCTCAGTTTTGAATCTAAGGATGGAAATTGCAACACCTCTCTGGGCACCTGTTCCAGTGCTTAATTGCCATCTTGAATATTTTTCTTTAGCCCATGTGCTGCAACTTGTGACTATTGCTCCATTTTCTTTAGATGTGCATTCCTGAAAAAGTCTGGCTCTAGTCTTCTAAAAAGTCTTCTCTCTAGTTATTCATTAGATAGTTGACACGAAAATCTATATCCCCAGCCCGCTTTCTCTAAATGGGGCTGAACATACCTGGCTTCTCCTGCCTCTTCTTCAAGTGTTTAATTTAATTTTCATTCCTAAATGTCATGACAATATAAATAGTTTTTTTTTCAGATATGAACATGTATTTATATAGTATAAAATATATATTGTTCATAGAAGCAGGTCCAGTGGACCGGATGTGACTAGCAAACACCATGCCCAGTCATGTCACTCTGTTAACACTGTCTCAGCATGGCTGATTTTAGACCAGACTAAACCATTGCATCTACACTGCTCTCATTCAGTGCTTCTTCAGGTAGCTATGTATCACATTCTGTTGCAAAGCATGGAAGAGAGTTTAGAAATAAGAAATGGATGGAAGTTGAAAAGGGTCACTCATTCTCGATGCTTTCAGCAACTGCTACTTTAAATAGAGTCAAGGAGGAAACTGCAAAAAGAAAAAGTAATTGGTTCATGCAGACTAAAACTCTGATTTTCCAAATTTAAAGTTCTGAAAAACATCTGGATTTATCAAGGATTAGAAGGGAATATATTTATCAGTAGGAAAATATACAAAGGCAGAAAAGTTTGATTGATATTATTCCAAGAAGTTAATTTAAAATTCCTAAATGTCTTTTTCCATCAGAGTCCTCAAACTGAGTGAAAGTATAAATTTTTCTAATTGGATCATTTATTAAAATTTCATTAGATGTTTTAGGCTTTGATAAAAAAGGATAGTATAGAATGGTTTAAATGGTTTAAACATTCAAATATATAATAGAGAAGAAAAGCAGTTATGTTTTTTAAGAGTTTGTTCCCTGGAAGCAGATGTCTGCATGTGTGCACAAAAGCACAGGGAGAAGGTTTTCAGTTGGTTAAACAATGGCATGCTGTTAATTTTTTTTTATTTTTTATATTTTTTTCCTTTGGCTAAAGAATTCTTGGAAATTAGTTGTTAAAAATCATTCTGCCAATGCTAAGATTCTAAAATGAATCTGGGAAAAACCACACTTATGATTTTCTGTGCACTTTTTTGTGTTCCCTTTTAAATAAATAAATACATGTGTGTATGTTAAGCGTTAGTTACGTAAGTAGGAAGGATACATCTGGGAGCAGGTAGTGTACATTGGGAACAGGAGGAATACTGTCCCTATCAATGTGTACGACGGATAATGAGTTCTGTAGTTTGGAGAGTGTTAAATACTGGTGTTGGGTAGAATGGTGACTTCATATTTATGGACCTCATCAGCTTTTCCTCTTTGGGGTGGTGTGCCGTAGGAGACAGGACAGATTTCTGCTAGAATTGAGACCGTCATGTATCAAAGACTGAAAGTGCGTTAGTTAAGACCGTGAGGTACAAATTAGTAATGGTGGGGCTAATTAGCACTTTGTGAAGTGTTCCTGCTAATATTGCAGGTAGTTTATGAATTTACATGATTTTAAATCTAAGCTGAGTGCTCCAGCTGAACCAAACTTCTAGCAACTTGATAGAAGAATCAATTAGATCCAACTTTGTGATCTGTCTTGCACATAAAATCAGAGATCCAGCAATAGAGAGGAAAATAGGAGATCATGTCTCTGGCTTCTACAGTTTCAGCTTATAAACTGTTTCAGCCATTGCCCAATTCTCTTATGTCTGATCCCTTATTCAGTACAACAAGTGATAAAATGTTTGAGTGTTTGAAAGGTCCTTTTTTTCTTAGGACAGTAAAAATCATAGCTCATCTGATGAAAATGTTATTCTTTCTTCTTAAAAATGTTGTCTCCCTCTCAATTACCCAGACAAGACTCTTCAGTTTCAAAATACTCCTTTTTGTTGTACTGTCAGAGCAAAGGGAAATGTTTCAGTTTCTCAGCAGATTCTGCTAGTGCACAGTTCTACACTCTTGACGGATCTTAATGATGTGTGGAGTTCTGTATGTTTGGATCTTGACACTTAAAAATTTTCTACTAATTGTGTGTGCTGGAATCACTTAAAGGAATCTTTCAAAGACTTGACTGGAAAATTATGAGGCTTTAGTCATTATAATCATTTATATGTACTGTTCAGTTCCTTGCAATGTGCTTCTCTGCTGAAGGGTGCCCTGAATATAAACTTCCATTTCAGAAGGAGTACATTAAGCAGAGGCTCAGATATGTTGCTATGGTGTGAAAAATATTTAGTTTTACTAGCAGTCTTTGTTCATTTTGCTAAATGTATTCTTGGGAAACAATTTTAACAGAAAGATTTTTAAATGATTTGTATAAAATGTTGATGCCCTTTCACCAAACAAGGAGCTAAAAAAATTTGTTTTAGGTTAGTTGAAACTAATGTAGGCCTGGAAGTTCTTCTGTATGCCATCACTAACTCTAAAGTCCAAAAATGTTGTTGAACTTGAAATAAACA
This sequence comes from Leptocoma aspasia, assembly GCA_013399835.1. NCBI lineage: Eukaryota > Metazoa > Chordata > Aves > Passeriformes > Nectariniidae > Leptocoma > Leptocoma aspasia. Next base: position 553,649 of record VXAX01007444.1, on the reverse strand, counting down.
AACAAAGCCCCCTCAAAAGACAAAGGTAGAATATCTGATCAAACTTGTGAGAATTGTCAAGATGTCTGATTCCTTCAGAGCAGGTGAACTTTACAGACTATTTTGTATGCCACTAATTCAATTATTTCACTTTCCACATCGTAGGACGTATCACTGAAATGTTTTTTCTGTCTCATTCATACATGACATCTAGAGCACCTAAACAGATACCTCTTCCTGTGTGTCATGAGGAAATGTGTTTCAGACAAAGACTGGTCTTTTTACTTACTATCTCCTATCCTCTGAAATTAATTTTTTAAGAAAAAGGAATTATTAATATGTGAAGAAAATAACTGTGCATAGAATCACATTTCTTCTTTTAAATTAGCAGAAAATATCTTCACAGAACAGTAGCTATACAAGCAATTAATTGGTTAGAACGGAGTATTTAGTTTTATGTGTGCTAACACTTTTTTGCACTAAATTGTTGCCTTTCATTTAAGGTAATAAAGACTAAGCTTGGGAACAGAGTGCTACCACAGTCTGATGCCCTTTTACATTTTTCTCAGATAGTTTTGTCTCAGAAAACTTCCCACCCCACTTCATGGCATTTCCATCTCTGCTTTGTTCAAAGGCTTCCATATTAGTCAACCCCGCTCTGGCTTTGGTGATAGTGCTTGAACATTTTGTGTTCCTGTTATTGAGTTGTACTGATTATCAATATTTGTCCAAAAGGGCAAATAAAATACTGTCTCTGAAACTTTTCTGAGTCAGTAGCAGCATATCCTCTTGCAGTTGGAAGTTGTTAAAATTCTTACCATGCTCCCACAGAATCAAGATGAATCTCTTCCCTTCTGTACATTATTTAAAATTCTATCTGAAAAGAAAATTTACGTGCAAGTTTATAGTGCAAAATGCATTCAATTAATAGCATGTGAACAGCTCCAGTGAGTAGGTACCTAAGTGCATGTAATAACAGGAGACTGTAACCAGATCCTGCAGCAGTGTCCAATGGGTAAACGTGCATCTCCACCAGTAACTATTTGTTTAGCTTGCAGAGTTGTTTCCAAGCAAGAAAATTAATAAAGTAAAACCAAAGGAACTAAATCATGAGAAAATTATATAGCACTTGCTGAATAGTAAATTTCAGAGATTTATATCAGGGGTTTATTAGGTTTTTATTTGGGCATATAGATCCAAGTAGCATAACAGGTTTCTGCACTGTAAAAGATCATGGATTCTCTCATACAGAAATTTGTGGTTATTTAGCACTGCACTGAATTCATTTGCAGTATGATTTCAAATGGTATTTGAAACAGAAAAGGTAAGAGTTCTAAAAGAGAATTATCAAATAGTAATCCTTCTGTCAAAGATATTGTAGCTAAAGGCAAGAGCGAGCTTGGCAGTATAACCTGCCATACTCTGAGCAGGCAGGAGCAGGGGAGGTTCAGCAGCTTTCACACAGACATAACTCATAGAGCATAGTGTCAGTGACAGGTTTATAGGAATTCATGGTGTTGATACTTGGTTTTGCTGTCAGGCTGATTCCTGTAAATGCTACTGGTGGGTTCTGGTGAGTAAATAGTTAGTAATTTACTGTTATCAGCTTTAAAGTATTTCTGGTTTTGCGTTTACTTTAAAAATGGTGCTTAAAAAATTCCAAATTGTGTCTGATTGACACAGAAATGCTCTTTACGTGAAAGTTTGTTTATGGGCCATGATATTTTGACAGATTTACAAGTGTCTGTGGAGTTTTAAGACTATTGCCCAATAGGCATTAAGTGAGAGACATTCTATTTTGTAAATATTTTCACTTATATTGGGGATTTTTAAAGAACTTTTTGAGCCAAGTACTGCATTAAATCTGAAGACAGTGGCAAACTGATAATCAGCAGTTTCCAGCTTTGTTTTAATGTTTTGCTAATGCTTTCCATTTCTGTGGCCAAGATTTGTAGTGGGTGAAGCATGATGTACATCCAGCAATTTGTAAGGGCTTTCAAATACTTTTGCACACTTGTATTTTCCTTTTTTTTCTGCAATAGCTCATTTAGAAATAAACAATTTTCAAAATAGCATATTACATTCAATTTCACTAACATACAGCTCATACCCAGGAAAAGAACCAAAAGATAATTACACTAGTGGAGAATTTTCATCTGTTTGAACTCAGTAATGCTGAAACAGGTTTTTCATTTTCCCAAATGATTATTTGGGAATGAGATGGTGAGAGGAGAATTGTATGTGTGGTGTGATAGCTGTCAGCTTCCTCAGAATTCCCTCAGATTCCTCAGAATTTCAGAAAGACTTTCTTTTTCAGAAAGTAGCTTTTCAGTATGTATTTAAAAGAAGGAATGCATAGTAGGATCCTTTACTTCCAAATCATTCTAATAAAAACTTTGCTGAAGTAATTTTCTTTCAAAGAGGAAAGCTTTTGTACTGTAGTCAATATATTAACAAAGTATAAAGAACAGAGGTAAGATTCCCTCATGTTATAGTCTTTTTAGCAAGGAAAATCAAAGCAGTTTATGGAACTAGACTTTCCAGTTTTAGGGGTTTTTTATATAATGTTTGGCATGACATTTTTAACATTATGCTTCAAATAAATAAAAAACCAACTAAACTAAAAACCTTACATAACAGGAAATTCAGTGAGTGCTAGTTACCAGAATGTTCTCTATAAAGTTGTGTAGAACTGAGGTGGGTCATACAGTTGTATGGTAGACTTCCACCTTTATTAAAAAAGCAGCTTGACAAAGACCACCTGACTTTAATATGTATCATTACAACTGCCATTTAAATCAAAAACTTTACATTAATTGAGTCATTAAATGCTTTTTGCCTCTTCAAAGTATGTCTTTATGTGTATCTGATTTGTGATTCCTTTGAACACACTTCCGTCATTCCTTGCTATATCTATCCCCAAGCAAATTTGGTCATGTTCTTCAGCCTAAAAGATCTATTTTTCAGCCTTTACAATAGTGTAAAGTATTAGAATTTGCCAGTGTTTATGTGACTTCTTCTATGTCTTCAATTTCATGGTTTCAAGATCACTTTAAGCATTCGAAACCGGTGTCTCATCTCATTTGACTTCATCTCAAACTTTTAGAGTTTTAATCAGCATCCTGATTCGCTTATTCTATGTCATCTGCCCCATTTTTCTTCATTTCTGTGCCTTTCTTCCTACTGTTCTCTCACCTCATTCCAAATACTGATCTCCTTGTTAGGGGTGTTAGGATTCTTCTTAAGAATTCATTATCCAAACCAATTTTTTTCTATATGCTCTATGTGTTGATACTTCTTATCCAGATTTTCCTTTAGTTTTTGTCATCTGATTAAGGTTAATGTTAGTAATCTCAATTTAAAAAAAAAAAAAACATTTCCGAAGGTGGTTTATACGTGCTTTCTTTTTACTTTAGGAGCAGTTCATCCTAGTCTTGGGCACTTAAATACATGTGGGACCTACCTGAGTAACCCTTCTAAATCTTGTGTTATTAAAGCTTGTAGGAAGCATCCAGGAAGCTTTCAATGCTTCAGATAATGCATTAGCAACACCATATGTTTGGGAAAATGCCTTTCTAGAGTATATTAGAGTGTGTTTAGATACTACTGTACCTACAAGCTTATTAGTCTAATACATGTTCATAGAAATTTAATTCTGTATAGATTTATATAAATTTATGTGAGAGTATTATAAAAGAAATACTGGTTTGCAGTTTTTGCAACCTTACATGACTGTAAGAATCATGGGCATTTACTGTGTTTCCAATGTCTGAACATATTGTGTGTATTGTATTACTTCTACAGTATCATCATTTTATATTGATCCAAAATAATTTCTAAATATTCCTCACGATTTTCTGTAGATTTATTTAAACAAAAAAAAAAAAACCACAAACCTGTGTGTTAACTTCATTCAAACTTACATGCAGAAACTTACAATACTGTCTTAGTTATTTTGCTAGATTTTTTCCACTTATAAAAGTCTAATGTCTGTTGTCATCCAAAGTAGTGTTACAATTTGCTTGATTGAAATAGCTTTCTAATTCTGCAAACATAAATATTAAGCATACACACATTTCAATCAGTGTATTGTGACAGTCACAGAAAGTTCAAATTTTTAATGGTAAGCAGCATGTATCATAAGAAAATAATCTTAAGATGTCATATAAACTTCTCTGATTTTGGATTTTTTTTGCTTAATTGAAATTATTAAAGACACATAACTGAGCAGCTAATAAATACTTTCTTTCCCAATCTAGTATGTTTAAATCACCACTCCATTCTGTCTACTATCTGGCATACAAATATCCATTAACATCACTCTGAATCATTTGGAAGATTTGTCATATGCTATCAGTTACAAGACTATAGATTAAAGATAAACTTAGACTGTAGCCCAGGTCATTTTACACAACCTGGATGAGTTGTGGAGGGTTGCTAAATAAAAATATACTCTTAGGTGGGAATGGGTATTTTTCTATAAGAATTGTCCAAATGTGTTTCTGCTCTCAATTAATTGAAAAGCTGTGGTTCTTTTCAGTACGTCCTGATGGTCCAAGGGTATTACAAGCACAATACTACTTGCATAGGAAAATGTATGCATCTATTTTCAACTTTCCATTGACTTTTCAGACTACATTACAAATTTAAATAATGTGACATTTTAATTACACAGGCTCAACTTCTGTTTCCACGGTTCTACATTAATTTTTGTTTAATGGTGGTAGCAATATGGTGTGAATACAGTTCATGCAGCCAAACTGTAAGTCTTAGGTTTAACTCCAAAATAAGTTTCCATCTAAATTTAGCTTCTTGGAAATGAAGAGTTGTGGAAGAAAAATCTTGTAGTGGTTCATAAATTCAGTTGCTAAATGGAAAGTAATTTGATTTTGATTTCTCCCTCCTGTCATCTTTAATGTGGAACACTGGAATTCACTAAGTTTACTGTAAGTTCTAGGCCTGTTAAAATTCATTGGCAAATGAAATGAAGTTTTTCAGAAATTGGCAGGGCATCGGTTCTTAAAATAGCAGATAGATTAAATAGTAAACAAATTGCACTTAAATGTAAGTTAACTTTCTTACATACTTCAACTGTTTCATATCATGGTCTGGGGATGGAATACTTAAGTAATGCTGAATTTCTGCATCTGTTTCAGGAAAATTGGTTGAGTGTGGGATGCCTGGTACTGATTGATTAAAATCAATCCATATACAAAGCATCCTTCACTCACCACAGGAGCAAACTTTAAAGCTTTAAATATACCATCTAGAATTAGTGTGTGAGGCAGGTTGTGTTAGTAGCAAGCCCTAGCACACTGCAGGAGTTTTAGAACAAATTCCTTACTGAAGACAAATTCTACTCTTTAAACACATATAGAATTTTTTATTTAGTATGCTAAACTAGTATTTGTATTTTTTATTTTAATGTAATTGCTGGATTCCTTAGTGCTTATTTATAACCTCTAAAGTAAGTTCAGGTGACTAATTTAGATGTAGGCTCCTATGGTGCTGAAATCTACTTCTGGTACATTTCTTCTGTCATAAATGTGTTTCATCTTTTTGTAGCCTCTGAAAAGCAGATGAAGTTAGTTTGCAAAGAGTCTTCTGAAGAACATCTCCAGCCCTTCAAGCAGAAATTAGAGGAATTCTTCCAAAAAGGTAACCACATCTGAAAAAAACACTTATTGCCAAATAATGTAGTGGTTTATAAAGTTATGTGTAATGTAAGCTGCATTAAGTATCTGCTTCCTCTGAAAATTCCTGTGGATTATGTTCCTAATGGGCCTAATATATGTTCATATATGTTGATATATGTTATACAGATCTTAGACATCACTTGTCAAAGCTAATCACTCCTTTGATCTCATCTATTTCCCATTGGTTATTTTGTGCTTTGTTCTTTATTATTATTTGTAGGCAAAATGAAAAATATATTAATCACAGACAAAATTTATCAGAGGGAATATAAAGCTTCAAAGACTTAAAAAAGACAAGAGTGAAAGACACTCTTTTATAGAAAGTCCACATATATACATGTCACCTTTTCTCCCTAGTGTGAGCTTATGAACTGACTTATTCATATTTAAAGATTTTTGTCTTGTGTGAGACAGAAATAAGCATTAAAATAAAGTGATTTATCAGGTTAGAGTCTGGAGACAATGGGTGAAAACCAAGCTGCAATTTGGTGATCGACTGAAGACAATGTAAATGCAGGTTGCTGTTGAAAACAACAGTCCTGCTCCTTCCTGTTTCTCATACTGTGTTCCCCATCACCTGCTTCTCCAGCACCATTGCTTCTGGAGCTGTGGGAAACACATGCAGGAAGAAACTTTTCCCCCTCTCCTTGTAGGAATACAATCTTTCGGGGTAAACAAACCAAATTCTGTATTTTTGACAGAGATATTAGAATTGTTAAGAATTTAATTGTATTTCTCATAGAAATGGTGAACAGTTTAACAATTTACTATTTGAGAAGTCAGTTGAACAATCTGAATCTGCTCACCCAGACAGAATATTAATGATCATTCAGATTATTGTAATAATTTATTAATTAGCTTAATCCTTTTTATAAAAATTTATCCTAATGTCTTTTTAATAACTTTGTTTCATGAGGCTGTCTTTTGTAAATGTTTTGACAAATGAAAACAGACTGTTTCAAAAGTAGCAGTTAAATTGTACTGGTAAATTAGCTAATATTCTCCTTTACCCTTCTCCAAGGCCATGGAGTTTAATGGATATACTTAATAAATATAATTTTTTTTTTAGGTGCAAGTGTATTTGGACAGTATTTAAACAGCAAATTCCTTGCCACAGAATTTTTAAAACGAAAAATGTAATGGAAATCTTGATGTCACTGCAGGACAGTTTCATTGTCTTTCTAAAGTGTTTAACTGGAAATTTTCACTTACAGTTTAACAGTAACATCAAGATTGAATTAGTACTATATATATATATGTTTGTATTTCTGCAGAACCATTATGATATCCAGCATGTTTCTTGATCTAGCTTGCCAAAGCATTGTAATAATTCAGTTTTGCCCAGGTCTTGCCAGGACCCTAACCAAATGATGTCTTCCACAATCGTATGACAGGTTCTGTAATTGTTACTACACCCTGGCTCTCACGAGGACTCTTGTGGTTCATGCAGTTGGCAGCTTAGTACCACACAGCTCTTTGCTTGCTGCCCCTCCATGGGGAGGCAAAGAGGGGGTGGAAGGGTGAATGAAAGAAAACTAATGAATTTAAATATAGACAATTTGATAGGGAAAGCAAAAGCTGTGTGAACAGGCAATGCAAAATACGGAATTCAATCAACTCCTTCCCATCAGTGAACAGGTCTTCAGCCATTTCTTAGAATCATTAAGGCTGGAAAAGACTTCTTAAAAATTGTCAAGTCCAGCCATTAACCTAACATTGCCAGTTCTACCACTAAACTATGTCCCTAAGCACAACATCAACACTCTTTTTGAACTCTTCCAGGGATGGTTATTCCACTACTCTTCTGGGTAGACTGTTTCAATACTTGATAACCCTTTCAGTGAAGAAAATTTTCCCAGCATCCAAGCTGAACCTCCCCTGACACATTTGTCCTATCACTTGTTCCCTGAGAGAAGAGACTGACCCCCATGTGGCTATGCTCTCTGGGAGTTGTAGAGGGTGATAAGGCCTCCCCTGAGCCTCCCTTTCCCCAGGCTAAACACCCTCAGCTCCCTCAGCTGCTGCTCGTCGGACTTGTGCTTCAGACCCTTCCCCAGCTCCACTGCCCTTCTCTGGACATCCATCACCTCGATGTCTGTCTTGTGTGAGGGGCCTAAAACTGAATACAGGATTCAAGGTGTGGCCTCACCAGTGCCAAGTACAGTGTGTTTTATCACTTCCCTAATCCTGTTGGCCACAGTATTTCTAAGTTCCATTTAGAGCTCAGATTTCTAAATTTCACATTACCAAGAAAGCAGGATTTCATCACTCATAACCACTGCTTGGGAAGACAAGCATCAAAACTCCGAAGTTCTCCCCTGCTTCCTCCTTCTTTTCCCAGATGTATTTCTGAGCATGATGTCATGTGGTATGAGTTATGATTGATTCAGCTTGGCCCCTCCCAACTTCTTGTTCATCCCCAGCCTACTTTCTGAACATCAGCATTAGTAATAGAGAAGGCCTGAATGCTGTGCAGGACAGTTCAGCAATAGCTAAAACATGGATGTGTTATCAACAGTCCTTTGGTCACAAATCCAATCTACAGCACCATAGGAGTTCCTGTGAAGAAAGTTAGCTCCACCCCAGCTAAAACCAGCAGAAGGAGTAGCAAATCATATCAACACAGTCATAAAAAATGAAGACAACCCAGTACCTGGTTTCTCCTGCAATGCTGAGCTACCCTTTTTATTGTACTCCACTTTCTTATGCATGGAATATTATAAAAATACCCAGTTGATCTTGGAAGAAGACTAGTTCTGCTTTAGATAAAATTGCAATTTAATTGTGCATTATCATGTCAGAAAAACATATTCTTCTAAATATTTCCCCTGTTTCTGCCCATTGATGTGAAAATTGAGATATATTTATCTTTGTCAGTGTGACAAAAAATTTTATCCTTATGTGTGTGAATAATGTGTATGTTTTTAAAAAAGAGAGAAGATACATTCCTGCATGCTGTCCTGGGACAGTAAGTTCTTCATATGATATTTATTGAACACTTTTTAGTGAGGTCTTTTGTATACTAGAAAGAGCAAAACCACCTGGATTACTCACTTGTCCACTTTTTCTTACGTTCCCTTGTTCTTCTTTTGCTTTATAATGTTATGCTTTATGGTCTCTAATCAGACACACATAATTTTGTATAATTTAACTTTTTATCTTTTGACAACTTACACATCTTTTGACATTTTACTCTACCTTATTCTGAGATGAGTTTTCAGTAGGTTGTCAGATTCTGTGATTGACTCTATTTTTTGTCAGTCACCTGACTGATTTGAATCTTTATAATGGTGGATGGTACTTTCTGTGGCATTAGAATGGAAATCCCATAAAATTCCACATGGAAGATAGAGAAAAGTAACACAGAAACCCATCTTGATTTATGGGACTAGAATAGGCATTGGACAAATGTCAAGGTCAGAGGTGTCTCCAAACTCAGCTGCTTCTCTGAAATTAGGAGTTAGCTGAACATACTGAGCATCCAATAAGCATCTGTTTTCAGTTTTGTTTGTTTAAAAAAGAGTTGTGGCAGGTTTAAGCAAATGTAATAAAAAATTGTCTGTTATCTTTCTGCCAGCTCACAGCAAGTATCCAAAACTCAGACGCTTTTCTGAAACTTCTGGCTTGAAAATAAGGCTGGAACTCACAGATATCGAGGTTTTCCCCACACGCGCAATTCCCATCATTTCTAGTCAATGTGAAGTTGGAAATACTGTAAGGAAAAAAAAATCCTGATTTGCTTATACTGAAGTATTTACATTTCTTAATTATAATTAATACCAATTAAATCTAATACTTGCTGTGTTGTAACAAAAAACACTGAGAGTGTTATGGAGACTGACATTCTAAAATGCTAGAGGGGATAAACTGTACTTCTGCTGATGTCAGAGCTGGTTTGTATAACTGGATGTAATGTAGCCCAGTGCCTTCAGCAGGGAATTAGGTGCCAGAAGCTTTGGGTTCTATTCCCAGTTTAGCTACTTTATATGTGATACTAGCAGTTGGTTAATACCCTTTTCAGAAAGTGCCACTCTTTCCTGGTACACAGAATGTTAAATAATGATTCTGGGTTTTGTAGTGAAAGATAATCTTTGTCAAATACTTAGTGAATCCCACATTAAAAACATCTTGTGTAAACTGTCTTAATGCTTCATGAGCTGTATTTGATGTGCCCATGCTTTTTGGAAAAGGCTTAGATTATTCTCAAAGTTGAAATAATCTTTAGTAAATCTAATTATATAATGTGCAACAAATAATATTAGTTTTCCTATAGTGTGGAGGCCTACTAATTATTGTAAATTAGTATTCACTTACTGTATTTCCATTGAAATTATTGTATGGGATGGTTAAAAATAAGTTCATAATTATTTTCCATTTAAATTGCCATGACCCGCAAGAAGGCCTTTGAAAGTATGAAATTAATGTGTTTTCTTGGAATGCTCTTTAATTCATTAAATTCTTACTCAGAATTTCTTAGAAGACTCCTCTTTTGGTATGAAACTATCTCTCACAAAAAAAAAAATCAGAATGCTTAGATGGCTATGAGAAAGATGCAAAATACTCTATTTTGAAAAGGAGAAAAAAAAGATTTTTGTTATTGCAACTGTGTGGCTCACTAGAAGAGTCATTATCCATTGGTGTTTTCCATAGTGTTTCTTATTCTCCTTGTGCATTCCCTCAAGAATAATACAAACCAGAAACTAAATGACATACAGGAGTAGGTGACTAATGTTAATTAAATTTATTTCTTATTTTGCTGCCTATTTTGTATTGTTTGTCCATTGTAGTAAATGTGGAAATGAATAGCACAGATTCATGCAGGATCTTGCAAAATCTGTTTCCAAATTCTTCTTCATTGGATCCAGGTCAGAAAGCATGTAAAAACTTTAATCTGGGCTTGGGTTCCTCCCTCATGAACCGGAATGTGAAAATGAAGAAGCCTTTATGCTTCATAGCAGTTAGCATAGGAAAAGCATAGCTGTTTCTCTTCATTTCTCTAAGAATAAAGCATCTTGGTGATGAAGACTCTGCTACTACAGGAATTAATTTAATTTAGAGCAGAGTCAGGGAGTGAGTAGTCTGATGTCAAGACAGAACAGTTTTTGAATTTCAGTAGTAGTGGAAAGTAAAGCTATTTGGGACAGGTGCATGATACACTGAAGTGACTGAGGTAACAAGCAAGATGGAGAGGGAGCGATGTGTCAAATAGAGTAATCTATTGAGATTAATCCCAAAGAAAAAGAAATGGTCCTATGTTTAGAATTCTAGCCCAACATTTGGGAAACATTGGTTAGATTAATTGCTTTGCAGCAACTGCTGTGTGTTGTATACTACATAAAAGGTCAACACTGTGCTGTCTATGGGACTATGCAATAGAAAAAGAGAGTCATAGACCAGACTAGTCACTGCAGCGTTATGTCAGGGACTAGTGACGTTTTCAGACAAGCTTGGCAACCATATGGGAACAGTCTGCAAATCCACTTTTTACTGCTGAGTGATTTCTTCTTAATAATTTTAGCCAGGCTGGAGTAGGTACCTGGACATGGATCCAGTCCAATGCACTTCCGAATGGGTTTCTGGTATAGAACAGGAGTCTCGATTCACATTTCCTTACCTGCCTGTTGAAGTGCACTACAGAGGATTGCTGAGGTTGTCTGTTGTGAAAGAAAAGAAATAAATTCTATTAAGAAGGCCATGAAAGCTGGAGCTGAGAGTTGGGGCTATTCAGCCTGGAGAAGTGAAAGCTCTGGGGAGAACTTACAGCAGCCTTCCAGTCTCTAAATCAGGCTACTTCAGCTGGAGAGGGACTTTTCACAAGGATATGTAGTGATAGGACAAGGGAGAATGGCTTTAAACTCAGAAAGTGTAGGTTTAGATTAGATAATGAGAAATTCTTTGCAGTAAGTTTGGTGAGGCACAGGAACAATTTCCCCAGAGAAACTGTGGTTTGCCCCATCCCTGGAAGTGTTCAAAGCCAGGCTGGATGGGGCTCTGAACCACTTGGTTTACTTGTTCCAGCCATCCCATGGCAGCAGGGTTGGAACTTGATGACGTTTAGGGTCCCAACCAACTCAAGTCGTTCTATGATTCTATGATAAAAGCTAGCAGCTGGTCAACTTTGAATTTCTTGTGCATCATTTCCTACTTGCTCCTCAGTATGTAAATATTTTCTCCAAGATGTTGTTCTTGTGCTATAGGTGCTCATACAGAAGGATTTATGCTTCTCATTTAGTAGCACCTATTGTATTAACCCTGGGAAAGCAACCTTTTATTAGTTCATAGCTCCGTACATATTTTGAGTATAGGAGGATGATAACATAGTTTATTATATTACAGGAAAAAAAGTATTTCCACTCAAAATTTCTGCTTTTCTCCCAAAGCAGTCTGTGAAGGGTAGATGTTAATGTCATTTAGCAGTAGTGAATCAGAAGTCAAGAACACTCCAAGGCACCATTTTTTCAAGATACTTACTTCTTTTTTCTCTCTTACTGTCAACAGGACATACCTTTCTACATCTTAATACAGTCAAAGATTAGGAAGAAAATTACATTGACACTTATTTCCTTTCATAGTGTGACAATATTATATTGTTTTTAAGACAGAGATTATATTTTGTTACTGAAAGGAGTTACCTGGTAGAGCTTGTCTGTAATGACATCCCAAAATATCAGAAACCTCTGGGAACTATTTAAAATTCTTGCTTCTGCAATAAAATTACAGCTTTTCTCTCCAAGAACAACATTAACAGAAAGAAAGAGAAATATTATAAAATTGTGTATGAAATAAAGTCACATACTTGTCTTCCTGCTTGTGTTCTCCTCCTCTGCTTTAAAATACATATCAGATTATGGTACTTGTGTTGCATTTTATTTGTAAGCCCTTGAATGTTTTAATGCTGAACAAGTGAAGTAAGAAAATCAAGAATAATTTTTAAGAACACTCTTAAATTTCAGTAACAGCTGTCTGTTAAAATACCATGTGTAAACAACAGCTGAAGAGCAATAGCAGTTACAAGGATCTTACAGTTGACCAGATTTTTCTTACCTGCAATTGTGAAGCTGCCTCTGTCAGCTAAAAAATACATCTCTGAACAGATAACCATTCCTACAAAGCATGAGTCTCTTCCAAATTGTGTGACTATCCACTCTGCATATCAAATACTGATTCTTCCTCTTGTGAATAAAATGTACAGATATGAAGACTTCTAACTTCAAAGCTTTATTTCTGTTCTACTTATCATAACTTCTTTTTCATTTCATTTGTTTTCACTGAGATGTTTTATTATCTCTGCCATACATATGCAGTTCTCACATTAAACAGTGTGGGAGGATATTTATGTCCAGTGTCAAACATGAAAAATATGTCATATTTCCTTGCAATGATAATGTTTGCTTAAAACTTTTTATGCTTCCCAGCAATGACATTACAGACCAGGCAAAGTTTGTGTTCAGATCTGGAACACTGTTTTATATGCCAGGAGCAGAATTACTTTAATCTTTCAAGTTTTGTGACAGACATAACTGTTTTCATCACTCAAAAGATTGTCATATTTAAACAGATGAAAGAGTGATTTACATAAATTGGCATGAGTCTGCAAAGCACAGAACCTTATTGCTGTGGTACTCTGAGATTGTATAGTTAGATAATAGCCTCAGTCCATAAGACACCAAATAAGTTGTCCTGGAATGTGATTGCAGCCATATGCCTCCTAAGTAATGCAATATTGACAATGAACTGATTTGAAGAACAAGAATTTGCTCTGAAATGCTCTAAAAATTTTCTCTCACACTACCAGAAGAATTACCAACTTCAAACTCCTGAAAATGACGTTAATTACAGCTATGACTTTTCAGGAAACTTTCAATTTATTATTTTTGAGGCAGATATACTTCAAATTACTATAATCAGTTTCACTATATCACGACTTACCATAGAAATTGGAAGGTTGCACTCTATTATAATATGTATTATGAATGTAATTTAGAAGAACTGGTAATTGAAATTGCAATGTCATCTCCTCTTAGAAAACAAGGAGGGAATCTCCCATGGAAAACAGTTCCTTCCAACTTCCTTTCAGTCCTTCCTTCTGATGAAGTCACTGGCATGTCATGATAGAGAAGGATTTCCTATTAATAGCAGCTAAGTTATATAATGAATGTTAGTGTTAATATCCTTGATTCAATACAAAATTATTATGTATATGCCTTCAGTATAACCGCTATCAGCTATCTGGAGTTCAACATCCTCTTTAAATTCTCATTGTAACCTCTATTTTCTGTTAAAATCCACTGAATTTCTAGGTTATATATGTTGGCTTTTCACAGGGATCCTGTTAGGCTTTTCTTTTTGTCCAGCTGGTTTTTTTTCAGTATACTGTTAGGAGTCTCCTGCAGGATCTCCTATTTATCTTTTTTCTTTTTGTGTCTTCATGTTCTGATATTCAAAGTCAGTGAACTAAGAGAATTTAAATCTGTGTCAAAGCTTCATTGAAGGAAATAAAGATGCTCACTGATTCATTACTTTAGATTATATAACTTATGAGCAGTTGTTTACATATATGGAAGATACTACTGCAAGGAAAGAGCAGAGTCAGGAATTGGAAAGGATTGGATAGAAGAGATTAATGCACTTAAATAATGAAAGGCCCAAACACACTTGGTCTCAAGAGACCCCTGTACCTAACCTCACACTGGTCACTCTCACGTTGTGTTGTGCCCTGAGCTCTGTAATTTCACACCATTAAGCCTGGAAATACCCTTCAGTGCCCCATATAATACAAACTCATTATGACAATAGCATGCTTAATCTGGTATGCAATTACGTGGAATTTCTCTGTAGACTTCTGCAATTTTGGTATGTTGATACTTTTTCTCAATTATTTTTTGGACCTGTGCAAGCACATGAATATCCTGTTTTAATGTTTTTAAGCATAATTGATAAAAATACTAGATGCTGAAAATTTCATCAAGAAATTGAAGCTCTCTGGATTAGATTCTTTTATGGTGTGAACTCTGATTTTCTTTTTAAGCAATAAGAACAGGTAAAACCTGCAGTCTTGTTGAATAGGATGGACCATTGTTTTGAGAACAAAAATAATAATCACAATGTTCATAGGGCAGTTATCAGAAATTTCAAGTTAGTTAAAGGACATAGCACCAGGTTGCTACTAAGCTCTCAAAATTGAGGAATGACAGAGTAAAACCATACGGATAATACAGTATTTTGAGATTACAGCTGTGATTAAAGACAGACTTCTCCAAAATGTAGAAAAAGAGTCTGATTTCAGGTCGTCATTCAACCTTTCCTGCAACTTCTCTGTCTGATATTTTTGTGCCTAAATACTTCAAATGCCAGGGCAAGATATTTAAAAATTTACCTTTGTCCTGTGAAGAGCCTTTACCATGCTTTTGAACACTTTGAGGTAGAGAAATCAGAAGCTGTATTTCTCTTAAGAGATGTATCTGTGAAATTCATTGGAACAGTACTTCTTTCATGGCACGTAAATCAATCCAAACTTTTTAGCATCAGAATTTGTCAGCTATCTAAACGTTGTCCCAAGTCAACCATTTTGAAAGTGTCAAAAATACTTTTTAAGGACTTCAGCTTCTGAGTTGACTTCAGGATATAACTGTTCGTACAAAGCACGTGTACAAAGTCTTTCATCTTGGGAATGTCTTACAGTCAGAAGTTCAGAAAGTTCCCTCCACAAAGTGTTGCCATCTCTGGAACAGAATGTGATTTTACAGAGGTTGCTGGTGCCCTAGCACAGGCAGGGCTACCTGACTAGACACAACAGTGTATCTTCTCTGGCCAAGCAGAAATCTTCAAACATTAAGGAGCATAATGCTAAAAGGAAAAACTGCTCTATAAAATGTGTTTAGTTTGATTATGTATGGAGTTATCAGTACAGTTTATCAGTAAATGTTTAGAGTGTGTTTCCTTAACTTAAATTTTACACAAAGGGTTTGACCCACCATTGACTTGAAGTGGAATTGGATTGGGCATATATTAAAGATTATTAAGCTTTACACTTCAGGAATTCTTTCCTTACATGTAATTGGGCAGTTCCCAGAACAGAGAATCCCTAGGTTTAATTAGGAGAGCTACTTCTATGATGTTGATTTGAAATAATGGTAGGGGAACTTATTTGAAATAATGGTAGGGACTGTTCTCCTTTGACTGTTCTTCCTTTTCAATTCCAGTCATTTTTCATTGTAATGTAATTTGATACTGGTTTGGTTTTGTCATAAATGAAGTAAATTTTCTCAGGATTTAAAATTTCTTTCCAAATTTAAAAAATACTGCCAATAAATTTATTGGCAATTTATTTCTGAAATTTTATAAGTAAGTTACCCTTTTAAATATTTGATGTAAAGAATATTCTGTGGTTATAGATGCAGATGAGCCAAATTCCAAACTATGTTATTACTTTCACCTGCATATGATTTATTAACTTTTTAAAATTTTTTTTAAGTTACGATTCAAGACTTTCTTGTTGCAATAGAGAAAAAAAAACTAAGAGGAATTAAGCTCATTACAACTGTTTTATTGCAACATAAGAATTATGTGCAAATTATTTGTGTTAATTATCTTTCTCAGAAATAGTTTTAGTGTGGGTCAATAGACAATATCAAATCAAAATGGTAGTAAAATAAAACCTTAAGTATGACTACAACTTTATTTAAGTCTTCTGCTAATGGGAAAGCTGGGATTGTCTTTTGCACAGATCTAGTGTTATTACTGAGTAAAAGCCATTTCCAAGGGATAGGAGGTATCCCATAAACACAAAGGTAATAATAAAGGCCTAGAGATACAGCAAGCAGAAAGTTTGCAGTGATGTGCTGAGCTGGTGCACTCACATTCCCTGGCCTTGTTACCTAATGCTTATATCCTCTTCTCTCTTTTTATGTGAGGGTAAACATAAATATTTTAAAATGTTTACATATGCTGCAGGGAAAAAATGCTATGCTCCCAGCAGACAGTCCATAGAAAATAAGCAAGCTGTAAAACACCAAAATAGATCAGGTGGTAGATACAGATATATTATATATATATAATATATATAATATATATATATAGTATATATAATAAGTCTTGTTATTTTCCCAGTCTTAAATTAGGCTAACATGAGATTTTTTTTTAAATCCACTCTCATTTTTCTCATCATGGTTGTACGTGAGTATTTTCAAGGAATGAATTAAATGACCTGACTAATGTGTCACACATGCTTTACTTTTCTCAAGATCTCCCCATAAGGAGAATAGTAGGTTTGCAGGTTTTTATTTAGAAATTGAGAGATACTATTTTCAAATATGTTCTTCTATGTGCTTATCACAAAGAAGACAAGCTCAGAAAAATCTCGGTGTGTTGTATTTGAATGCAGTTTGGTGTTTCTTATAGAAACATCATTAAAAAGAATCCTAACAAAATACTTTTTAATGTTAATATCCTGTATTTTATTTGTGGTAAGAAGGAGAAATACTCCAGGTCCAAGTTCCCCTCTTTTTTACATTTTATTTCAAATTACAGGCTTTTCAAACTAGTAGCTAGATAAATTTTCCTTCATAAATTGATGTCCTAGGAAGTCTTTGAATTAAAAAAAAGAATTAAGGCATTGGAAGTATGAAATAATTTGACAAATATTTGTTATTTTGTAGAGGAAATTACAGTATTTTTGTTTGAGAAAGTATTGAGCCTATAAGTATTTTTAACTATTTGTCATAACTATTTGTTTAGAATTTATGTAGTTCAACAGAAGGGATTTTTCTATGTTGTTCTCTTCAATTAGAAGTAATAAGACACCCATGCCTTTTCATAAAAGCATATGTAATTTTAGAGCAATATATTTTCTTTATTTTTGTTCTTGTTTAATTCTACCTATTTTAACTTCATATTTCTCAAGCTGAATCTTAGGGTTTTACACTAAATATGAATCTTTATAAACAATACTACTGTTCATTAAAAATGTAGAATTTTATTGAAAGATTTTTACTTTCTTGTTTAATGCATACAAATTCTTTTCTTAAACAAGATGCTGCTAGGTGTTCTTCAGATTCAGTTTTGATTCAGGTGTTAAGAAGACTAAATTGAACTTCAGAGGCCAAATTATATCAGATTTAGTGATATTAATAGATAAATGTGGAGAAGTTTGCTGTATGTCTTCTTATAATTGATCTATAGTTAAATAAGACATTTTTAGAAAAAGGGGTGTTTACTTGACACATTTCACCTTGCTTTTAAATGTGAATATCCAATATCAATACTTAGATTTAATTTGATTTTCATTTTTATTTTATTTACCCTTAAGTACGGGTAGCTGTGTATTTGAAAATCTATACTGTCTATAGGGCTAAGCAAAAAGGGAAAAGTGATTGTCATACTTTCAAGCAACACATTTTTAGAAGGTCAGAATGATTAAATTCATTCTCAATAATGTAGTTTTTCTGTTCATGCTTTTTATTGACAGCCTTTGTTTCTTAAGGAAACTTCATTGCGATTTTTCTGTTTAAAGAGAAACATAGCAAAGAAACAGATGTGTCCCATATAAAATATGCAATAAATCTTGTCTCGCAAATTCTTTGCTCTGAACTTTCTGACAGAAACTGTCAAATATCCACTTTAATTCTAGTATAAAATGTTCACTTTGTGTCATGGCGCCAACCACCATATGCTGGAATAAAGTCAGTAACCAGCAATAAAAAAGGCAACGTATGCACCTTTGAAACAGTACAAGCAATCAACAGTGAGAAAGGTCTATATAAATCTATGGAGAATTAATCTCAGCTTTGCCACTATCCTGCTGTGCATTTACAATGAGACTTTGCTCCCGACCACCAGAAGTGGCTAACTTTGCAGGAGGAGTGGATCCTAATGAGGGGAAAATGTAGGGAAAACAAAGCAGCAGCTTTTAACCCCCCACTCCCAGCATTTGGATCACCTAGAAGAGCATGTCCTAATGTGTTCAAACGTGTGGGGCCACTACACATCACGGATTTCTGTACTTTAGCTGGTCATGTGAAACCAATCTCGACTGAGCTCAATCAGCAGAAATAACTTGAGCTTCATAAATCATTGTTATCATTCCACAGAAGGAGGCATTGCTGTGGATTTTCTCTCCTCAAACTTTTCAGGCCACAAATGCCACAAAGTTTTTCTGAAATTAGTTTAATTAGATTTGTATAATTACTCATTGTTTACCCAACAGATTAGCAGTTGATTCACCATCAAATTAGTTTTTTTCCTCAATTTCCTTTTTTTTTTTTTGAGATGACCTGCTTTTTATTGGCTTTCAATAATCATTCAACTATTTAAAATTATTGTCCTTGGTATAAGAATGGGCCAATCTTCGAAATTTTTTACTTCTGCTTACAAAAAGAGATTGTAGTTACAGACAATCTGGATAGTTAGTTTTCCCAGGCACAGAACAGATTGGATTTAACCTTGTTCTGTTTGAAAGGATTAGAACTAATTTTTGAGTTCCATAAACTGTTTAGATACATTTAGTCAGAGAATAATCTTGGAATTAAAACACAACATTATAGGAATTTATTAGAAAGAAAGTAGAGCTAGAAAATGTATCTCTCTAATGTTTAACTACTAACACGCTTTAAAAAATAATTATTATCTGGAACACCAAGTGTGGGAGAATGTGAGATTATTGTCTTCAATAATTGTCTACATTTTAACAGAATGGAGTTTCAGATAATTTAATTGAATGAATAAAATTGGAAAATGTAATGCTAACTCTTGTGTTGTGATTAATACCTTCAGAATACAGGAAAGTAAGACTAGTGTTAGTCCTAGTATTAGTGAAAAAATTACTCTTTTGTATAGAAGCTAATTTTCTTTTAGTTTAAAAATCTCCTTTTACAACCTACAATAGAAGCATCATACTAAGAAACATACATTTTAAGAAATAGAAGAATTTATGAAAATAAATATAACTTTTTTTTTCTTCATGGTTGGTTTTAATGTTCTGGTAAAATGACCTTCAGCACTTTGTTCTGGCACATTTATAGACAGCATTATCACTTTTAAAAGAAAACATAATTTCCTAGGTTTTTTATTACCTATGATAATAAACACTTTCTTGAATGTGTTGCTTGAGCATGTTCTGCTGGGATTGTGTGTCTCTCTGTGTGTGCAAGTGTCTGTAATTTATTATGTTTTTGTAACATTAAAAATACTGAATCTAATATTTAACAATTTCTATATGGTAAACATTAATTTTTTCTTGACACATACCTAAGATACAGGTTGACAACTTATATTCCTGATAACTTGTGGGATACTTGTTTGTTAAGAAGCTTTCCAAAGTTTCCAGCACAGAGACTCTTTGTGCTGTAGGAACATTTATACATTCACATCATTGGATTTGGGTTTCTTTGTTAAAAAAAACTTTTGTACCACTGCAGAGGAAAATAAACTTGTGAGAACTGTTTCAGGGAAGGGTGATTAAGACCTCATGGCAGCAAGTGTTCTGAAGATTGTTTTGAAAGGATTTAAGATGTCTATACCAGTATTTAAACTGCCTAAAAAAAAGGCATAGCCAAATTTCGTGTTAAAAATGTGATATATTTTAATTTAAAGAAGAGATAAAAGAAACAAGGCTCATGTGGTCACACTGCTTGTTGATTATTCCCCTGCCAATAATTTTTAATGCATTGTCCAATTTTGACCAAATGTGACAAGGTTAGAGATCCTGAGATATTAAGCTCTTAAAATCTCAATAAAAATGCGTGGCTAAATAGACAAGAGTGACCCTATTAGCCTTCCAGGGAGAGCAAAGCTGTATCATGAACTCACCCCTTAATTAAACATTAATGAATCCATCTGGGAGCTAACTAAAGTACAGACCCACAGTATACCCAAGTTTCATTGATTCCATTCTCCCAGACCTTCTTGTTTAACTGACAGCATAGAAGAAAAATCTCTTTATGGGCATGGGACTGTTCTATTTGGGGATTTTTTGCATTGCAATAGAAAACTAAATTAGTTGTACAGTCACTTACACAGAATTTCCAGGCAAGCTGTTGAATTCCATGAGTTCATAAAGCCTACCAGTTAGAAGTTAGTAACTGGCAAAAGACAGTTTATCAAGTAATACATATTAGAAAACTATTTGCTAGGAAGCTGTGTATAGAACATAAAAGTTTTTTTCACTATTTCTGAAATTCAACATTTTTATAAGGCAAAAAAGCTCCAGCATGGAGCAGCATTTGCACATTGTCAGGGCTTTCTCTTTGTCTCGCTCTGTCCCCTCAGTGATAGGCCAGGTTGGGCAAGAATTGGAAGGGGTCACAACCTGGATAGCTGACTGAAACTCAGCATTCCATGCATGTAATGTCATGCTTAGCAGTGAAAAAGGAGAGGAAAGGGTTTTGGGAGAGTTAGTATTGCTCCAAAAATGGCTAGGCATCACTCTGCCCTTCCATCACTTCAGTTTTTTCTTCCCCTTTTCGTCATGTATTGAACGGTGTTTATCTTGACCCCTAAGTTTTTCTCACTTCTGCTCTTCCTATTGTCTCCTCTCTCTGACTGAGGGGGAAGAGGGAAAATTGAGTGAGTGGTTGTGGGGTGCATAGCTACTGGCCACACTTAACCCATGACGATTCTAAAACAGCAGCCCTTGGGAAGGGCTTTAGCTTGCTTGTGGTAGTTCTTTGCAGCTCAAAGAAATGCCATGTGCTATTGAGTGCATCCCTATGAAAATTTTGTTTTCCATGCCGCTACTTTTAGGCCAATACGGCTTGAGTCAAGGATTTCCTAAAAATGAAACCTATTCCAAAATTTTCAGTGTTAACAGTTTTCTATTGAAATCAAAACCAAAGAAGGCTTATTTCATCCCACTCTCATCCTGCTGGTGACAGTACTACTATAGTGTAATATGCTAGTAGTTTGAACACATCAAGAATTTTGTTCAGAAACAGAAAAACTGTATAACTGTAGAGCTTTTGATGATCCTCTGTTGTCATGTTGCCGACCTGGGACACCTTTGAGGTTTTTCTTCCATTCTCCGAAGTCCCTGATTAAACAGGGTTATTAAACAATTTCTCTTGCATTACAATTGTACTTGAGGGTGGAAATAGATCTACTACACTTCTAGCCTGGGAGCATTCTGGGTTCAACTTCTGATACCCAAGTATATCAGCAATGATAATATCTAAGAGATTTGGATCTCTGTTTTCAAATGGTGATAATGCTTTCAAAGCATGGTTCATGCTTTACAAAGACTGAGAAAATAAGGTCAATTATCACTTGTTCTCCTAACTTGATAATGTCATAGAATGTGACTTTTCTCACTTTGGGAAAAGATAACCCAGCTGAGCCTCTTGGAGGGTATACTTTTCTTCCTCAGCCATTAAATCATGGGTTAGTATGTTCCTAGGATGGGGTTCATATTTTGGCTGCATTTCAACAACTAAAACATAAGAGGTTTTAGTTTTGACTAATGAGGAAGGTGGGTTCCTGTGAGACTAGAAATGTCATAATAACCTTTTGTCACTGTTTTAAACAGGCTCTGTCCAGGCTTTATAAAGTTCCAAGAGGAATGTCAGTGGGAGTTTTGTGTTGGTTGGTTTTGTTTGCTTTTAAGGTTGAGTTTTGGTTGGAGTATTTTTGTCCATGTCTTATCATTGATTCTGTCTTAATCTTAACTGTGATTGAATGGAAGACATGAGTCAGAAAAGACATCTCTCTCCTCAAGGCAAAAAAAAACCAAAAAAAAACCCCCTTGTTTTAGAGTGGTGTTTTTCCTTTGCAGAAAACACTATAATTTACAAACCAGTCTCTTGAAGTTCTTGGAGCATATATTTTTGAATCACAGGAACTCAGCTTTGGACTATAAAATTAAGAGTTCTGCTATCTCCATCCTAGCGGCTAGTTGTTACAGTTTTCTTGTAATTCTGAAAGTAATAATACACTGAAAAGTAAAATAAAAGCTATAATGTGTCCAACTAAATCAATACACTTCAGTGAATTGCCCTTCTTATGTGGGTTCATATATTTAAGGTCAGAGAGAAATACCAGAAAATTTATCCGGTCAGACTCAAAGAGTGTTAAAATTTTCACTAGAGGGGCAGAAGTAACTGAGAGGTTCTTGTGTAGTTGTGGCTACCCATTTTTCTTTCTTTGTCTTTCTCTGCACTTTTCTTAGTGCATCATCATTCTCTGTTTGCCTCTGTTAGTTACTGACCTTCTCAATTTTCAGTCTGTGCTGGTATCCAGTATTTTCTTTCCTTTGTTCTTTAGAGAGCTATTTCGTAGTAGCCTGATGCATGAAGAGGTATTGGTTCTGTTGTAACTGGAAGTTGCTGTGCATATATTAGACCTGTTAAAAATAAGTATTTTCTGGCAATTTCTCATTTTCAGTATAGTGTTTCATGTACTCTTCCATCCTCAAAAAGTAGCATATGTAGAAAGAATAAATTGGAGGATTTTGTTAGCATTTCACTCTAATACTACTTCACTTTTTAAACTGTTAGAGGATTGTAAATCTTCATGCTGACTTATGCATTTTAGTAAAAGGAAATCATCACAAATACCCGATTCATAAGGCAAATTCTTAAGATCATCCACCTCATGTGTTCAAAGGTGTCTGAAGGCTCAAATGTTACCTTGGTCCTATTGTCCCTATTAGATATTGGAGTGCATTTGCTGTGGAGCTTCCCGTTTAGTTTCCTCCTAATTGAAATCAGTTTACAAGCACCAAAACCTACCTGCAAACCAAATCAGGGCTCAATAAATGGGGACAATAAGGAAATTTGCTTCAAAAGCCTCCTAATCAAGAAGCTCATGCCAATAGACACGGTATTTCAGTGTTTGCTGCAGTCGGGTTTTCTCTGATACAAGAGTGATACCAGGTGTCCATTTCAAAACAAGCAAAATGTGCTGCATATATTTGGGCTATAGAACACTTGCCACAGCAGGTTATGGAAGTTAAAAAGCTTATAAAAGCTTGAGCAAAGAATGAGCAAGTTCTTGAAGGAGAATCCATTGAGGATTACGTGACAATGACATTCAATGCAGGAAACATTTTGTATGAGCTACAGAATCTCAGAGGCAGAGAGTATACTCGGGGGAAGTGTGTTTGTCCTGATCCATAATTCTAACTGAGCACCTGTTTCAGTGCCTGCCAGGGGCAGGATATTAGGCTGGATGAATCCCTGTGGCAGTCTGTTATGGCTGTTCATATATTCTTAACTTGATGAAACTGAAATCAAAGACGTGGTCTGAGGGTGAAAGGATGGCGTCATTCCACTTCTGCAAAAAGCAAATCCTATGCAAGCAAATACGGTGTTGCTAGAGAAATAAAAAGAAGTAAGTTCTTTCATTTCTGTAGTTCTTTTGAATTGCCTTCAGTAACTCCACAAATTAAGACAAGGATTGATATCTTGACTATGGGCTTTGAAGACTCTGCTGAGAAAAATACATTGTTTCATGGAAACCTATACTGACAGCATTGATTGTGCTAGTCATTGCAGGTTGTGGAGGGGGAGAAAAAGAGCAGGATATTACAGATTTTGAGTGGAAAATTAGTTAGAAATTTTATGTAAGAGAAGAAAATTGCTTTAGTTTCTTGTCTTACACATTATAGAATTTATTATGTAGGGTTGTTCATTTATTTTCTTAAAAAGTCTCAACATCTAAATTTCAAATAAATGCTTTTAAACAATTCCTGGGTGGACATGTTTACAGTTAAAAATACAGAAAATATTGTTTGCCATATAATACAGCTATTTTCTTCCTTCCTGTTTTCCTTTTTGTTGGTACACAAATACAAACACTGTTATATTTGTGTAAACCGTGTGTTTTTCTTCCTAAAAGTCACACCTTTTTTTTTTTTTTACTTTGTACAAAAGACTAAAACTTTTTTCCACTATCTTTTCTTACCCTGTTCTTGCAAGGTTAAAAACAGTAAATCAGGTCTTGCCGCCTAACTATAAATGTATAAACATGTTGTCCTTGTTAGTTATTGTGTTTCATGTGTAGGGGGACCTGAAGATGCTGTTTCTGTTGTATCTAGGAATGTAGCTATGTTGGGAAATTTGCCTTACTTAATTTTCTAACTCCTTGAAAACCAGAAATAAATTATTAATGTAATAATGAATTCTACAATTTTATACACGTCAGCTTGTGTGGTTAATTTTATATCATTATGAATCATTAGAATTCCAACCTATGCTTTCTACTTTTAATGGTATAAAATTAGAATAATGATTTAAGTATATTGGGTTAACTTTAGGCAAATTTCTGGGACCCTGAGATGAATGCAATAAATCAGAGCTGCCCTATATATTTCACTTGCAGCTGTCTTGCCACTAAGATTTGAGGTGGAGAACCTACTCATATAGAATATATTGCTTTGCTTGCAAAGGGCACACAACATTGTTTATGGCTATTGGCCACATTGAAATAATAGGAATAAATATCTCCAACACACTTACTCAATGTAGGGAAACGTATGAGTTGAAATTAACTTGTTTTGTTAACAGCAAATGTGCTGAAGCAATCAATTTTTATTTGCATTTTAAACTGTCATAGTACAAACTTCTTTGTCAGTAGCATTATAACGAAATGGGGTCATTCAGGACCAGTTTCTCAATGGCCTTGTCTGTGAACTCAAGTTTGTAACTGTATTTCAACCAGGCACTCCTGCAGACTGAGATGCTAAAAGATAAAGTTCTTTATCTTTGTATAAAAAATTCTCTGACTTCTGTTTATATTAAGATTACCACTTACAGGATTATTTTAATATGGAGTAGGAATAACATTTCCACGGTAGTATTATTTTATATATGTAGTATTCTGCTGGAGCTGAAGTTGCTCTTCTGTATTAAGACTTGATCAACAAAAACTAGTGGTTTTGCTTTGAGTATGCAAGTCAGAAAACATTTTCACAGAATCACAGAATGTCTAAGTTGGAAGAGACCTTTAAGATCATCGAGTCCAAGCCATGCCCTAACACCTCAACTAGATCATGGCACTGAGTGCCACATCCAGTCTCTTTTTAAACACATCCAGGGATGGTGACTCCACCACCTCCCTGGGCAGACTATTCCCGTACTTTATCACTCTTTCTATGAAAAACTTTTTCCTAATATCCAACCTATATTTCCCTTGATGCAGCTTGAGTCTGTGTCCTCTGGTTCTGTCAGTTGCTGCCTGGAGAAAGAGACCAACCCCCACCTGACTACAACCAGCTTTCAGAAGTTGTTTCAATAGTACAGACTGCCTATCTTTTGAAAATCAAACCCTTTTAAGTAGTTCATGTGAGCATTCTGTAATAGAGGGGCTCAGATTCACTAACCATATTTCAAACCCTTGGCTGATTTTTAAAAAAGAATCATGTACATGCCATACATTTAAAACCTACTACATGTGTTTTCACTTTCCACCTTCCAGAACAAAATGTGATAGCTCTATGGAACAGTTGGTGTTAAGTCTGTTTGGTACCTGTTCAATTCCAATTGAACTTCCAATCATTTATGCTACAGAAACACATTTAAATTTGTAAGTTCTGGCCTGCAACAATAAAGAAACAAACACAACTTATATTGTTCTCTTTTTAAAAAATCTGAAAGTGAAGTTGAATTATTTATATTTTATTCAATGAATGCCTAACACTGTATATTATAAAATGGATTTTAAATTATTTTTCAAATCCAGTACAGTTTATTGGTACAGTAGAAACATTCATTGTATATGAGAAATAAATAAAAATTGAAAATTAGCAAGTGTTTACCACTTTTATTATAATTAATATACAAACTATGCAGTTTTGAAAATTAAGAGATGTTTAATCAGCAGGATCTCTAAAACAGTAAGACATTACTTTATAGCTTTAAAATGTTTCTCATTGACAGCTAAAGAAGAACGGAAAAAAGAAGAGAACAGTTTGGAAAATGCTCAAAAATGGTAAGGTTTTTGCCAGTGTTTTTTAACAGTTTATTTTGATCATAGATATTACTGAATTTAGGAATTACATTAAATAACAAAAAGGATCTGTATTTCAAAGTAATATGTTTTCTGAAAAATGTAATCTTCCAAGAAAAACTTCATTTTTTGAGGTTTTATTTGTTATCAGCATTGAACTGAATGGGGGTTTCACAGAATAGATAAGTGTCTGATTAACTACTTTATGATGTAAAAATGTGTTTCATCATCACTGAACATTTTCAGCACTTAGTATAGAGCACTCAGTTGCTTAAGAAGCCATTGCAATCCCAGTGTTTTTATTGCCTGAATACTTCTGCCTCACTTAAGCCAAAAGAGTCAAAGTATGGAAAAAGTGAGATTAATTGATTTATAGATGGATAGTAAAATATTCAATAAGTTAATATTACTAATATCTTTTGTTTACCAAATTATAATCTTGTGAGTGAAGCATCCGTCTTAGCCATGGACCTGCTATAAATAAACTGGGGTAAATTAATTTTTAATTTCCTATCAATATTTTTCCTTCCTGGTCACTGAAGTCAGATCTGTGGTAATTTGGATTTTAATCATACTTTTCTCAGACCATACCCACTCCACCTGAGACACCTTGGTTAGTTTTCCTAGGCAGTCAGGAAGAGGGAGATAAGGGCCACTTCCCAAATGCAGTTCAAGTCTTAGGTGAACTGCTCCCATCTGCTTGCAGAAGATGCCTAAATATTGGTTAAACAGCTGGCTGATGTCAGCTGGGGCTTTACCTCCTCATTTCAAGTGTCTGACTGGCTCCACTTAGCTACAAACCTAACTTCCTTGGCACAGAGCTCCTTCATATTCTACCTCCTTTGTAGCCTTTCTAGAGTAGAATAAACTCTCCAGGCTGTGGAGCTGCACCCAGTTTGGAGTTGACTTAGGGAATTAGTTGTCCAACACAGAGTTTGGGTTTTTAAATTGCTAACTGAATATTCAGTATTTTAAATTACTATTTTTGAAAGGCAGAAAGTATCCCAGGAAGCCAGATTAAGGTGGGTGAAAGCAAAGGAGTGCTGCTGGGGGGACTGGGTGATGAAGAAAGGAAGAGAGGATGCAGAGTGTCAGGATGAAGGCAGAGAGAGGCTGTGCAGGACTTCAGGATCCCACCTCTGTACGCTCCAGCTGGGATGGTGAGGGGTTCTGTTAGGTAGAAGAGTGAACAATGTTCCTGGGGCTGCTGTTATGTGAAGCAAAGCTGAGAAGAGTCTCTCTTCTTGCTGCTCTTGGCTCAGCTATCCCAGTCAAAGTGCTATGAACAGCTGAGGAGTATTTGTCCCTAGTGAATGTAATGCAAATTACATTGCCCCGTAGACATAAATGGTTTTAACCATGTAATTATGACTAAGGTGTTCTAGTATTTTTAGAGTTTGAAAACCAAAACGTTTTATACAGATATTTAAAGCTGTATTTGATTTATTTATTTGTTTATTTATTTTTCTCCTCATAGTGCCACTGCAAGACCCATTAACTCTGAATGTTATGGCCTTATACACACATATTTCATTGTGATTCTTTAAATATGGAACATCAATAAACTTGAAATATAGTTAAATGTTTCATGCAAAACCTAGTAAGAAATGTAAAAGGTTAAGGTTATCACATATGAGGATTGAAAACCACTATTATTTTAATAGCTTACCTTGAACAGTATAGGATATTGTACAGCATGGTTTCTATCTTTACAGCATCAAAAAAAAAACCCCAGAGGATATTGGCTCATGTGGCTAAAATCTAAGCTTCTTTGTGAAGTAACTGGAGTGTGTATTGCTTTATTTTGGAGGGATAACTTCTGTAGGTTTCCATGAATCCTTTATATTCTCTAAGCCTAGCTAAAGAGCTTTAATTTCAAACTAAGTCAAAAAACCTTGAGCCTAACCTTGGTATTTCTGTGTGAAAACATGCAATGTGGACTATGCAAATGCAAATATAAATGAAGAAAGATGCCGAAGCTGCATCCGTGGTTCATGTAACAAGTGTTGAGTGGCTGGAGACTCCTTACAGGTCTTCAAAATTACTTACTTTATTTTCAAGATTTACACCTCCTGTGTTTAGATGTAGAACCTATTCACAACTCTGAAGAAGAATTTAGCTTTCTTCTGATTAAATAAAATTATTATGCCAAGAAATGTTACTTATTTTAAAATATATTGTTACCTTTACATTTAAATTATAGCATTATTTTCAGTAAATATCACCAAGTGTTTCAGGATTGTTGCATCTACTTTGCAGAGAAAAGTGATTCAACTTTAACAAAAGTGAACATACTTTTATTTATATAAGTACCTAGTCATGTGTATGGATTGTTCCATTTCATGTATACAAAGCAATGTCATAAAGGTTAAAAATGCACAATCAGTTAAAATGCTCTTGGAAGTATTGTCTGTGATAAAAGAATACTTTGAAAATATCCAGCTGTATAGCAATTCAGTAACAGCCACATTATAAATATTTTAAAAATATAAATATTTTTAAAATAATTAAAATATTGGCAGTGTATTTTTGTAAAATTAATTGTTTATTGACACATGTGGTAGGAGATTATTTTCAGTAAAACTTTTGCAAAATTACTATTGGCACTGTTTGTGGCTTGGTTGTTGCTATTCCCAGTTCTCCCTAAATACTAGAAGATTATTTTCAACCAAACCTAGAGATTCTTTTTCTGACTTGGTGTGTGACTCTTCCATAATCCTTCAGTAACGATAAATGGGAGAATAAAATCTTCATGGAGTGCAGCAGAATAAAATCAATAAATATATCACAGCATTTCCTGTAATGCAAGAAGTTAAGTTTTCCTCATTATAATTGAGTGCTCATGATTAGCCAGCATGACAGATCTCTCTGGTGGCTCATGCAGTGTAAGTTATCCTCCTGGAAAAGAGGTGAGTGTTGGAAGGTTAGTTATCCTTAGCATGAATTGCTGCTGTAATTTCCAAGGCTAAGGAGAAGTTATGGTAATTACCAGCCTTGACTACTGACTCAGAGAAACTGTTTCCCCAATGGGCTTATGTGTTGACTGGTTTTTTTTCTTTCCCCCTCCCTTGCAGCTTTGAAGAAACAGTGGGATACTTTGGGATAAAGCCAAAGCCTGGCGAGAAGGAGATCACACCAAACTACGTTTTCACGGTGTGGTACGAGTTCTGCAGTGACTTCAAGACCATTTGGAAACGAGAGAGCAAAAGCATTTCCAAGGAAAGGTAAGGTTCTAATAAAGTCATTAATACCATTTTAGATGTCTGGGAAACTGCTGCTTCTCAAACCCAACAAATTATACTCCTATATTTCACAGGCGTCATTGTTTTCTTTCAGATCTAATGGACATCAAGGAAAGATTATTCCCTCAGGGTGCGTAGGAAAATTCACCAAAGGCATGCTGTCCCCACAAAAAGATAAACACATATAATCTGATAAATTACACTTTTGTAACCCCTTCCAATTACTAGCTAGTAAAATGAAAGGAGAGCTGTGCTAATTTATAACAGATTGCTTCTCTGTGCATTTTCATGTTGAACTAGCCTAAATGAGGCGATATTGCTGTCGCAGACAGTACAGACAAATAAAAG
The DNA here is from genome assembly GCA_013399835.1 of Leptocoma aspasia. Lineage (NCBI taxonomy): Eukaryota > Metazoa > Chordata > Aves > Passeriformes > Nectariniidae > Leptocoma > Leptocoma aspasia. The sequence continues at coordinate 523,450 of VXAX01007444.1, read as the reverse complement.
TGAATGCTTTTCCAGTTAATATACTGCACTTGCATCAAAGGGAAGCCCCAGAGATTCAGGCCACACTTAGCATAGTGTCGAAGCCCCACACTGAATTTACAGCACTACTTCTGAGTTTTGGTGTCCTGCTGAGGACATCAAACTACTTGCCGCTAGATCTCACAACAGTCTCCTGATTTTATTAGTTAGAGTAAAAGAATGCAAAAACCTAAGACCTTCAATTATTTTCTTGATTTTCTTAAAGAAACTTAGAGTCTTTTACACAAAAAAAGCAATTCTACTACAGGCTCATCATGCTCAGCATGTTACAATTAATTTGAAAAGACCTAGAGTGGTAATGTAGTCGTTCTTTGGAAAAGAATGGAGCAATTACTTTCAGCATTAAATTTAAATCCAGGTGCTTGTTCCAAATTGACAAAAAGAGTTAGATTAAAGTGTCTTTAAAAGAACAAGCAAAAGCAGAGCACTCATTTACACTTATATTTTCCATTTTGCTTCAAATCAGTGGGGCTTTCAGATTCATATAAAGTAGATTTTTTGAAGGAATAGATGTAGAAGTTATGAATTCTCAGTTATCAACCTTACCCGCATTGTTTTATAGATCTTACAGTTCTAAAACACTTGAAAGTTGTAGCTTTTTGTGTTGTTTATTGATTGATTTTGGAAGCTGACAACTGCAAATGTTTACAAAGAATCGTTTATTTCCTTGTATCTAAATCAATACACAGATTTGGTTTACATGTTAAAAAGTGTATAAAATAAAAAGTCACAAGCATGTTGCTATGGTCATGATAGAGATCATTTCAGGGATATATTTTCTGCTGAATCATGACTTATTTTTATTCCAAAAGCAGTCAGGAGGAATATAAGTTAACCACCCAAGAAAAAAAAATCCAGACCATATATCCTTTCCTTTTTATGGTACACAATGATCCTTTCAAGTAAATCGATTTGAAATGCCTTATGTTTTAACAGTACATAGCTTCTTAACTGTCTTAATACAATAATCCAGAAATCTTTGTAAGTAGACTGCTATATTGTGCGCTTTCATACTCAGGTGAGGTGAGAATTTCTTGTGGTTTAATAGCTGTATCAATCAAATCTACAAATAAAAACACAACAAATATATGATCAGTTCCTCTGACAGATGCCTTTATTCCTGTTCCATCTAAAGCAATACCAGTAGAATGCAGAGCAGCAGTTACTGTGGTACTTCTAAGTGCTGACGCTTTCTGGGTCATATAGACTGTTTTTCAAAGCTCACTTCAAATTATTTTTACGAAGTTTCATTAGTGTCAAAAGGACAATTCATTGTCCTTTACATTCAAGTTTGGGTGATTCGTCAAGATGATGAGCTGTTAAAATGAGGAGCCTTGTGTAAATAGTAAATTAGAATGGCAGAATTGCTGCTTTCATCATTCTAAATTGTTCTGTAGTGTGCTACTGAAAAGAAGAACATAGTGAAATCAGTAGATTAGAATGGTGGAAAAGCTGTTTTCATCACCTGAAAATGTCTTGTAAAGTCTTGATCATTTAAGGGTCCTGTTTAATAAAGTATGAAACAATTGATGAACTGCTGCCCAAAAAATTTGAAAGCAAGGGAAGAGTCATTGTGCACACTGGTAACTAAAAACCTTAGAATGACAGGAATGGACAGCTGTCTTCCTTAACTGCCTAATTAATTGGATGCACTATTTGTTGTGCATTTTTAAAGATTGCAATTCAATTTTAAAAAAAGGAAAGAGAACATTTTTATTGTGAACCCTTATTTTGTTTTGAACGAAGTTTTAAAGAGGAAGAAACATCAATGTAAGTCAGTAATTGCAGACTTAGGTGCTGAAACTGAGGCATTGATATCATTATGTGAACCATGTTTCCAGTTGGATTACCTTTCAAATTTCAGGAGCTAAAGAAACCCAATGTAAAATGTGTAGGAATTAGCTAATTATTTACATTTATATAGGAATGTTAGTAGTGGATTGTAATTTGTCTCTCAAGAAATGTGACACATAAAAATTCAGTTATAATATACAGAATTATCATTAATCAAAGGAATAATTAAAAATGTTTTAAGATAAACTTAATAGTAGCAAAAATAGATCAAAATATCTATGATTCCAAAATTAAAATTTCATGTCCCAAACTAACTACATTGCATTGTATAACAGACAACATTAAAATCTCAGAGTTTCAGGAAAAAAGAGTGCTGTCTTTAGCTAAATGACAGTCTCAGCTGCAAAGAGCCCGTTTCGTCTAAAGCTACTTGGCTCCCAAACGTAACACAACTGTAGAAATCTAATGAGATTTCAATGAGACTTTTTCTTAAAGTAAAGGAAACACTTCAGCTGAGCTGCCCTGCATTTAACCTCCCCATGAAAATAAATTAGCTGCAAAATATAATTGAGTCATTGTCTCTTTCCTGGACAAAATTTGTGCATAATTTAGGAATGCAAGACGGAGTTACAGATAAATAAGAAACTATGATATGATATATAAATGACTGTAGGGGTAAAATGAAAACAATTTTCTAAACCATATGCCTGATAGGAATATGATGACAGCTTACTTTCCCTTCAATACCGGAATTTAAGTACAGTGAAATAAAATTTGCTTTGACAATCACATCATCTGTGACAAACAGCTTAATGTAAGTGCACCGAATGTTGGAAATTGTTTTTTTGGTGATGTTTTGAATCAAAATCCAGTTTTGTTGTTGACAGTTTATAATTTACAATGTGTAGCATTCAGGTACATCAACTGCTTTTGTGCTTTTTTCTGTTTATGAAATTTTGAGTTGATAACTGCAGACTAAAACGTTGGAGTTTTTGGCAATAAAACACTTAATGCAAGGTAGATTGCAGATATTTCCACTGTCACTTTCTTTTCTTAAACTACTAATTTTATTTGCAGTCGGTATATCTATGAATTCAGAACCAAAACAAATGTGTATTTATAACAAATGTAAATTCTACATACATACATGAGTGCCCATCCATAAATCAATTAAAGTATTCAAGATGCATTAAATTATAATTTAAGAGGATGTCCTAGACAAGTCTGAAATAAGGAAAAAGTGTAAATACAGAAATACTAGTAGTTTGCAGGGAGTTTCATCACAAACTGTGATTATGTTTTGCAAAATAAATGTGACAAAGATTATAATAATGTGTTTATGCCTGTTGCCCTTCAAATAGGAAATAATTAAAATAGGAGAGAATTGTTGCTCTTAATTTAACTCACTGCTGACTCTTGAAAAGGTAAGATTGCTACAATTGTTACTGTACTGGATGAAGTAATCTCTTTCAGATTGAATATGCATACAAATAGGTCAGAATACAGAAATCAAAAACAGAACCAAAATTTGTCTCCATAGCTGGAGAAGACATGATCATTATTTAATGAACAGAATTATATATTTCATCTTGAAAACAGAAACACTTTGTCACAAAATGTCACAGATAGCAAAAGCTTGCATTGCTTCTAAATGGTGACAATACAAAATTATATGGAAAAATCTATGAAGGACTTACACATGAAGAGAGTTTCCAGCTGCAAAAGCATTCTGGTGATTATCACTAGGCTTTGGCTGTCTTTATATACTCCTAAATATCTGACAGTGGTCATCTCAGATGGAATGAAGTATATTTTTGTTCTATAGCCCTTCTCTTCCTATTGGTTCTTCTTATGCACTAACTTTCCTAAAATAAAATTTTAAAAAACCCAATTTTTATTCCTTATGACTACAGAGATGAAATTTATCATTTACTTTGTAGATAACTTTATAGATAAACCACTGTCAGTACATCCAGAAAAAAAGAAACACATCAAACATACTGGCAATTTGAGGTTTGATGACAAGATCCACTGACAACATACATTTTACTGTATTTTACTGACTTAGTTAGTGAACATGTATTCCAAATGCAATCTAAAGATTTGATCAGTAATGACCAAGTTCTTTCCAGAAGATTTAGGCCTGAAAGCTTGATAGGCAGTTGTATTGTACAACACAGTAATAGAAGTGGCAACATTTAAACTTCATAATCTGGTATAAGGCTCCTAATTTCAAAGCTACCTAAGTACTCTGTAAAATCATCTGCCACGCCAGGTAATACACAAGCATCTGTCTTCTAAAATTTTGAAACTGAAATCTAACCGGTTATATTTCATGGGCTAACATTTTTCAGGAAATGGAACTGTGAATTGAGGTTTGGTTTATGAGCTGCATACAGAAATAGGACTGAGAGTGGAAAGGCATTTAACACATGAAAGGGATTTGAGCTCTGGGGATTTCTCGTAGTCCTAAGGGAAGTCACTGTTCACTGCTGAGGGTCTGGACTGGGTATGCAGCTTGGCTCTAGACTGAACAGCTGATGTTGGCTGTAGCTACCTCCACTTGTTCATTTCCACCCATATCTGAAATTTTGTTTGCACAACATTTCCTTATGCCAAAACAGTTTTATGGGAGAAGTTTAAAGTCCTAGTCATGGGAAGCTCAGGTGGCACAGAACTGTCATTCCAAGCTATTTCCTAACCCACAGCTATCCACATAACCCACCAGCTGCATGGCAGGAGCTGTAGAAGCGAAAAGAATGGATTTTCCAGATTACTGAGAAGCTGAGAGAGAGACAGATAATTTGGTCTCTGTTGTCACACAATAACAGAGGCAGAACATGAGTATGTGAATAGCAATTGGTTCGTTTACAAGGGATTCTGGTTTTCCTACCTGGGGAACTTCAGAGGGTGGATTGTGCCAGTTCACGCTGCTTTCTGTCTGATGAGTGGAAAGCAGAGGTGAAAATGACAATCAGTTTATCTACTTAGTCCCTGGCTTGGTAATATCTTTTCCTGTAGGGGAAAAATGTGTTTTCCTGAGCTTACAAAGGAAACATTTTTATAACAAATATTCCTTTACAAAGGAAACTTATAAATAAAGATTAGGTTTCTGCATCCCTAGGTACAAAATAAAAATAATTTTGAATAAAAAGAATTTCTTTATTTTTCACTAGTAAGTTCTAACTTAAGAGGCTTGGCTTTTATCCAGTTTACAGGGGAAGATACCACCTGCCAAACAGGAAGGAAAAAGCCAATTACATTCCCATTGATTATAGTAAGGATACATAAGCAGTATTGGAGTCATTGTTCTCATATTTAAAAATGCATAGAGGGAGGACTCCACAACCTCTCTGGACAACCTGTTCCAGTGTGCAGTCACCCTTGTCTCTTGTGTTGTGGTTCAGCTACTCTATCATCCCTTCTGGTCTCTTTGTCCTCTCCAGTGCTCTGTCCAAAACTGCCCTACACTGTGAGCTGTAGATTGTGGCCTTCCATCTCAGGGCTTGATTTGTTTCAGCACCCTCATTGTAAAAACCTTCTTCCTTATAACTATTCTAAATTGACTTTTTAATTTAAAACCATTACCCCTTTTCCTTTTGCAATAGGCCTCGCTTAAAGTTTGTCCCTATCTTTCATTCTATTTTTAAACATCCAGGTTTCCTAGAAATAGTGAAAATATGCCATAAAATACACAGAGCTAGGCCTATATCAGTGACAGGCATCATTTTCTTTTTAAGTCTAAAAGTTTGTAATCCTTGTAATTCTCCCTTTGGATGAAAGTGTGGACTCCAGACATTTAAAAACTATTTGAAAACACTTTTAGGACCAAATAGAATGTGACCAAATAGAAAATGTGCTCAAAATAGGGAAGAGTTTAGAAGCTGATCACTTGGTGTGATTGTGCTGAGAAGAAAACTGTCTTGAAATCCATCATCATCTTTGCACAAACATTGTAGCTGTGAGCAATAGCATGCTGTCCAGTGGATGCAGCCATCCAGCATTAAGAAGTAAACTGTGCAGATTAACAAAAATAAAAGGATGGAATGGTGTGTTGTCACATAGTTGTTTACATGTAGAAACAGGGAACACTAATTAAATTCTAAAAATACACCAGCTGTTTTTAAAAAATTTACAGAATAATAATTTCGTACATGTATTTGAGGGTGTAGTTACACCTTGAATCAATGCTGTAGCTGAACAGTGTTGAAAATAAGTTTAGTTGAAAGGAGTGTAACTGTTTCCTCCTCTTCTTAAGTACTGGAAAGTGAGACACCACCAGGAACTATCCAGTACGTGCTTCTAAAATGCATAGAGAAGAAGTTTTTTATTTCCAACACTGATAACATTTCCAACACTGATAAAGACAGTAATGGACTTATGAATGTGTTCTGTATTTTAAAAAGAATCCAGCTTGGCTGCTAGTGTTACAGCAAGGAAGTACACCTCAGTAATTGCAGCTATAATCCACTTTTCTTTTTGCTTTTCTTCCAAAATTCCTCAAAAATTGAGTGTGTCGAAAGTGGTTTGAACTGGACATGGTATTTTAAATACTTTTTGACTGGCCGTAGCAATTATTTCTGCCAGTGGAAAAAGTTAAATAGGAGAAGAAAGTAGAATTTTTCAGTTGAAGAGTGCCAAGAAATGTGTTGCTTCTAGTAAAAGACTGACTTGGTGTACATTACTGAAAATTGATTTGCTGTCTTCTCCTTGCTCGTAAAAACTGACTCCCAACCTCCTTCCTTTTGCATTTTGCATATAGAATTTAAAGTAGCTGTATGTACCATCGGTATTATAGAGGCACTTAGCACTGGGCAGATCCTCTAGCAGGAGTGCCAAGAATTTTCTTTCCTTTTTATCACTGTTTAGCACAGTAATAATTTCCTATGCACTTTCCAGTCTGTACAAGGAGAATCAAGTCCCATTTTCTTTAATTCTCTGTTTCTCCTCTTCCTTCTGATTGAACTCATTTGCTTATTAAATCCCCACAGAAAGAAGGGTTCTGTATGCAAGACCCTGAGAGCAGAAGGCAAGAAGCAGAGGAATGAGATGTGTTCCTCTTTCCCCTTATCTCTACAGTACTTTTGGTAGACTAGTCTGTAGCTGTACACAAGACAGCTTTAACTACCCTGAGGCAAGAACCTCTTGTACCTCCTATTGCCACATTAGTGAGGCTGGTCAGTCAATTCCATCTGAAGCAACACAGAAAACATTAATGAAAAACTGGCAGATCCTCTCATTTCAAGGTTTTCAGAGAAAATATAATGTGTAGCCTGGCAAATGGCCTGCTAAAAATAGCATATTCTGTGTGTACAACAGATTAAGCCAGCTAGCTCTTTTTTTCAGAGGAGGATCTTTTTGCCTTGATAGCACAGCTTCTTTGGTGGGTAAGATACTCCATAAAATCCAGGTCCTGCAAGAACGGAGAAATCATTTTCCCAATGACATTTTCAAGGAGCAATACAGACAGGCTGTCCTTTTGCTTTTGATTTTCTCCATTTGAAAATGTACTTTGATCTACTTTTGGTAGTTTATTAAGTGCCTTTAAATAAAAATAGCAGTTTGTTGGGCTAATGTACCTTAAAAAAAGTTACTGGTGAGGCTTCTTACAAAGTATATACCAAGCAGAGCCAGAACACCTTTCATTTCATCAAATCTAATGACGCCTTTTCTGTGTTTCAGAATTAAAGTGGCTCAGCAATCAGTGAGCAAGTTAACTGCAGAGAAGAAAGTTGAAACGAAGAAAATCAATCCTACAGCTAGCCTGGTATGATCTGGTTTTCAGTATGACATTCCAAAGGGGTTTTGTGACATTGTTCTTGTCATTCAGAATGATGGTTGGTTTCTACTGTTGTTGGAGAGCGTAGTAATTTCACTTTGAATGCAGCAGAGTGATTTTCTTCCCAAGGAGAAATGTTAAAGCTTATGCCCTTTGGTAGTCAACATTATGTTTAATATTTAGTTCAATTGTACCTAAGCATGGCTCTGCTATTTTAGATAACAAAAAGAGCTGCTTTTGTGTTTCTTCTTCCCTTTCACTGTAGTCTCTTGTATTTTCTTCCATGCTTCAAAGTGCATTGAAGCTCACTGCATATATTTGTCCAACGGCTGGAGTGTCCAGTTTTTTCAAAACCTTAAAAATCTTGTTTTCTCTGTGGAATAGTGGTAGAAGGGATTAAATCCCCATTTTATTCCTTGTTGTACACCAGTGTTTTCGATACAGCACAGTAAGAGATCTAATAATTTGCATTGTATATAAATCCATTTCTTGTCTGCGTGCAAGGCACAAGGATTTCTCAAACTCTGGAAGGCAAGAGACCAAGGCAAACAAATGTACATGAAGGAATCAGGGTATTATTTCCATTCCCAGCAGAGCATAGCAGTTGCAGATCAGGCAGCAGAGATATGAATGACTACACTTGCAGAGGTCATTAAGCAAGATCATCTAGCTAATGCTAAATTAGAGCCTTTATGTCAGCAGAAACCATTCCAGACATGAGAAGGTATTAGAGTCACGTGAATTTGAAATGTATCTGGTTTTCTCTATATGCACTGGCCTTCACAGATGTGTATTTTTAAAGGTGCACAGTATTTGACAAGTATGTATCAAAAGCAAACTCGACTTTTCCACAGTAACTAATGTGTTTCAAAGTTTTAAACCTTCTCTGAGTGCTCCAAGCCTTTTTTAATTAAAGAAAACTGAAACTGTGACTTATTTCTCCATCTTCTACACCAAATGCTCACAGGAACTTGAGATGGAAAATTATAGACAAGAATTGTAAAAAAACTCTTTTTTTCTTTAACAGAAAGAGAGACTACGTCAGAAGGAAGCCAGTGTGACTGCCAACTGAAGGAAGATAATGAAAACAGTGGAGTGATTTCATACCTTGCCTGATGCTTTACTACACCAATGGCCCAGGAAGCACCTTATGTTAGATACTGAATTCTGCTTTGCTGATCTGTCCTAAGACAATCCATTAAAGACTTTTGAGTTCCTTCAGAGGGGTTTGTATCTCAGTGGAGGGAATTCTAAGAAGGTTTTTACATGGGAAGTCAATTTTTTTTTCTGTAACTCTTCCTTACATTGCTTAAAATGCATCTTGTTGTCAGTGATTAATTGAAATATTCTGTGCATAATGTATTAATATGGAAGAGCTAAAATGAGCATTTTGGATGCTGAGTTAAGTAATGACTAACAACCTGTAGGTTATTTACAGGGCTTTATGTAGATGAGAGCAAATATGCCATTCAGTTCACAAAGGTCTGTTGCATCATACTTTTTGTTACTTCAGCAGTAACTGAGGTAAAATTGATTGATTCTAAATAATTTTACAGTGTCTAAGTATGGGATGCATCTTTCTAAAACTGATTAAATGTAATTATAGATTCATGCTGTATTTTACGATAAATATTTTTATAGAAGCTTCAGCTTATGCCATTTATTGAAATGGGAGTAATATTTTGCACATAAAAAGGAATAGTCAAATTCTTTAGTTTTATGATTGATGGCATAACTGATTTATTATTTTTATGGTTTTAATCTAACATTTCCTAAATTTTGAGCTTCAAAAGAAAAAACTATAAAATGTATATTTTTATTTCAGTATATATTGCAAATCCCAATTCCATAAAGTGATGAGTTTATAGGTCATTATTCATTAAGATACAATAATATCTCTCCATGAAGTTATGCATTTGCCATTAAATATTTGAATTTTAATTCCATTGAAAGCTTTCTTTTTAACAGCAATTATCTCATTCTAAAATACATTATGCAGCCTGCTCTTGTCCCCCTCTATTTATATGAAGAATGTCAACCATACCTATATTTATATATACATATATACACATAATATAGTAAGTAAAACTTCAGAAAGAACTAACAGGGTCTTGCTGTCCTTCTGTAACATTATAACCTTTGCCATAAAGTGGCAGAGCCTGAAAATAACCCTACTGAATACCCACCATTACTTGAAGACTTTTATTGCATTTTCAGGATTTGGGTTCTTAGGAGGAGAAATCTCGAAGCAGATGTTAATTTAACGTAAAACAGAAAAGTGATTCTGCTTGCTGTCCACAAGAGACAAACTGACTTTATGATGATGGTTGCAAAGAAAAATTAGGTGAAGCAAAAAGGTGCAAAAAAGCTAGTAGGGGAAAAGCGTTAGTCCTTTCCTTTGACACTGGAAAGAATATACATCAGACAAACATCAGTTATCATACAGCAAATTCAATAGAGAGACTGAGATGAAACCTAGGCAAAGTCACCCCTAGCAGTGTGCATTCATATTAAGGAAAATAGCAGTTTTGGAGACCCATTCATAAATTAACTTAGGATTTCAGTGCAGGTTTCTTAAATTAGTATCTCTCTCATTCCTGCATAAACAAAAAAAAAAGGACTCAAGAGCCTCTTGTATGTTTGGGAGTTTCTACCTCAGATATACTCAAGATGTGTAAGCATAATTCTTATGAAAGCAGTCAACAATATGCCAGCAAAACCAATCTGATTTGTAGTTTGATTAGTCCCATTGCAAAGAAAAAGAAAATTCCAAAAATTCCAAATATTTTAAGTTTTCCCGTCTTCTACTAACTAGGTGAAATGCATTTCTTCCAGTACTATTAGTGATAAATAAGAAGAGCAATAATGCCTATAACAGCCAAAGAACAATAGCAAGCAAGGCAATTCTGATGAGCGTTTAAGCAAACAGTGTTTATTTTTTATATAGTTTTCTATCTATCATGAAGATAATGTATATTGCCATTTGATCTGATTGAGAGTTTTTCAATGAAATGTATTACTTGAAGTATTACTCAACAAGAGCAGCACTGTTGGTGAAAATGGATGGTCTTGAAAATTCCCATTAGAAGTATATTGTGGAAAAAAGGTTTTAACTTATTGAAATATCCTGTTCCAAAATTTCTATATGTGAATTTTCATTTTTCAGTTCAAATTGACTTCATTTTGAAATGTTGAAAAATGTATATAAAAAGGGATTAAAATTAAAATTATTCATTTAAAGCATTCCTTGATCAGCTTTATAATTCTTTTATCAGATTAGCAATTTGCCAAGGTTTTAAGATTTAAGATTATTAAGACTATTTTTAGAAGATTCAAAAACTTATATATAGCACAAGGACCTTGTTTGTTCCAAATTTTAAATTGTATTGATTTTCCTCTCAAGTCAGAGTTTCTGATTCCAGCTTAACCTGTGACTTCAATCCTCTACTACTAATTAAACTATTTTTAAATGAAAAGAAGAATTCACCTAGATTATTTGATTCATTCTCTTAATCAAGACTTTAAGACTCCTGGATAGCATTCATCAGCTAAATATCATACTTTCCCCCCCAGTGATACCCACAAGTGTCTTCAGACAGTGAGTGAAGCCACAATGGTGCACCTGCTGGCTTTAACTAAAATTTTGTATTGGAGAGGAGATATTTACAGACGTTCCTACATAAGCTGTTTATTTATGAAATATTTAGACACTTCAGGCATTACAAATATGCATCAACCAGCATCCATCTTTGGGGTCACCAAGTATCACCACACATTATGTTTTAAGCTTTAAGCTTTAGTTTGATGTCTCACTTTACCTTAAGCTTCCTAGTTCGGGGAGAATAAAAGGACAGAAGGAGAAAAGAAAAAAACTACAAAGATGGAATGGAACAGAAGTCTCCGGTACACGTCTGCATTGCTGTCAAGGAAGTAAAAGAGTGGACTCAAGCCAAGCAGGAATAGCTAGACAGTTGCAATTTTCTGGTCTATTTAACTTAAAATACCTCAACACTTCACAGAAGCCACTTATGTGACTCTGAAGTAGATGTGGCTTAAGAGGGGAAATTTTCTGTTGTGTTTTGGTTTCATTTCTCCTGTTACTGCCAAGCTTCTCAAAGTCTGTAAAGCAAAGCACTATTAAAACCCATGTTACTCATTAGGTGCTTATTACCCACAATATACAGTACTGATTTATAAATCAAATTATTAGGAAGAATTCAGTGTAGATGAGTAGATAATAATCTGCAAAGTGCTCTTTACATCATTTACAACGTTACCACTTGTTGATTTTAAAATGGAAGACCTTTTAGTGTCTTTGAGATCTGACAATATAAATTTTCATTACGTTTTTACTAAACTGTGAAAACTGCCCAGGTGTTTTGCTGTCACTAACCCATGCAATTGTTTTGCCTTGTGTTTTATCCTAGAGTTGTAAATGTATAGATTGAGTGTTAGACTTTTATATTTAACTTAAAATTTTTTGGATCAAAACAGAAACTATGACCTTCAGTTTCTGTATATAAATATTTATATTTCAAATAATTAATAATTAACACTTGTTGGATGCATCTTATCGTATTAAGGCAGCAAATTGATATACTCTCAAATTCAACACTATTTTGGAAGTTTCCAAGCTAGGTCTGAGAAAACTGGCATTTTGGATTGCACAGTGAGAAATCCCAGAATCATAGGAACCCTAGTTCCTTAGTAGTCAGAAGTTTGAGCATATGCAAGAGACTTTACCTTGGGCACAGGTAGCATGGTCCCAGATTTAAATAACTGTCTCTCCTTTTAGTGAATTATTAGATATGACCTGCTAATGTCATTGACGAGCATTTCCACTACTCAATAAGGTTTAAACCATAAGAATTTTATGCAGCTACTTTAGAGATCTAAAGTTCAGAAGTTGTGCAAGCAAAATTGGTAGAACTCTCCAAAAATACTTGGCTTTGCAACTTTTTTTTCAAAATTCCTGCAAGACTTTGTGTGCTTTTTTAAACTATTTTCTCAATTTAAAAATACTCCTAACGACATACTAATATCGATTTTTTTCCACTTGTTGAAAATGAGTACCTAAATGGTACTGTCTTAGAAAACTTTGCAAGCTTCAACTGTATTTAAATTTTTATTTGATACCTCATCGAATTCAAGCGTTTAAATTAGGACCTGTTAGTAAAATTTAAGCACTGGATGTAAGAGATTTTAAGAACCAATGAAGTAAAAATGCTGAACTGATAAATAGCTTAGAGACAGAGTGCTCCACCTTCCTGGCAGGACATTATCAAGAGACGTAAGCTTTTCCCTAGTGTAGAACAGCATTGCATTTCCTGTGATTTCCTTCTGCCAGGTGTCATCTCAGACTAAAGTAAAGGTTGCACTTTTTTTTTTCATTAGCTATTTCTGGTTCATTTAATTTCAAACTTTTTCACCTCAATTTCACCTTCAATAAGCTAATATTGAGTTAATAAGAAGCCTTTTTATACAGGCCGATAATGCTTGTATATGCATGCATTTTTTACTTATGTATGTATTCCTCTGGCCCACGTGGTAAAAAATATCCATAGAGAATACAGTGGGGTCATGGGACATGATAAAATCTTCTAGATTCCTGTTAGGAAAACTGTACTGAGCTGTTCCAGTGTGGGACATGGTTTCTTTTCTGTGGTAGGATCTGCCTGCAAAGGTTTTGGAGTCCTGGGAGCTTTTGGAGGATGGAGAAAGCAGTTGGCATGGCATCTTTGCTTTAGCCATCCGTTTCTAACAGTATGTTTCTCAGTCCCTGAGCATGGATTGCCCCGGGGACTCCTGGAAGGGAGACTGGAACAAAATTTCAATGGTTGATTTTCAAAAGGGAAAGAGATTATACCTATATTTCCAGATTAAGGTAAAAGCTAGAAGACTTCCAAAATAGCAAAAGTTTTGTAGAGTTGTATTTATCCGCTCAGTAGGTTCTACAGATTGCAGAAATGCTGCATTCATGTATATGAACATCATTCTGTGCCTATTACTGATCATATGATTATTTGATATGAACAGAATCACTTACATTATCTTACTTTTAGTGTGCTCTAACCAGTAGAATATTGACTACAAAAACTGTTGAAAGAGTGATCCATCATCAGAGTCCTGACAGACAGGTATGTTTCAGGTTTCCCAGTGTTGTCCTGGGAGGAGCATTCATATTTTCCTAGAGGTAAGATGAGTTTAGCTGCCATGACATCTGCCTTCTCAGCCTCTCTTAGTCATAAACTAGTACTTGTATCGTAGGGCCAAATGATGGGGCCAAATTCTGTTGTCAGTGATAACTATAGTCTTCACTGCAATTAGAATGGCAGTGGCACAAAATAATACTAAGAATGTTAGGATGTTTTTGTGATAGACATTGGACTGTAATGTATTTGGTAAGCTCAAAGACCTGAAGAGTACTGACAGGCTGAGATTTATGTACTATATTGGTACTGACAAATGAGATCCTTATAGAAGTTCAAGTGACTGTAGAAAGAGGACCTGTTACATCTGTTCACTGGTTGATAATGTTTCCTTAAGTTCATTTTAATCTTCCACAGGATGATTTTTCAATCTCTGAACTATGCATTTGAGTATTTTAAATAGTACATTTGCTCTCTGACTTCTCCCAGAGCGGCCAAGCTTGTAGTTTAGTACTTTTACTGTCTCATTTGGCATGCTGTAAATATGTTCCATTGGTGTTGAACAAATGCTCATGCTGAGCGACTATCCACAAACAGTATGTTATAGAAACTGCAGAAACTGGGTAGCAATCTAGGATTATAGCACCATTTCCTACAGCTTGGAGCATCAGTAGTTAGCATATTAACATAGATACTGTGTAGTACCTGATACTTCTTAGTTGTAAAGTAGTTTTGGGGATGTATTGCGAATAGCAGCTAATCACTATAAACTGGATAAAAGCCATATTTCTTCTTCTTCTTCTTCTTATAATTCTTTTTTCTATCTAATAGGATGACTTTTTGTGGTGTGGGTATCTTCTATATTTTACATGAGAGGATACCATTTTGTAATTAATCAAAACAGAATAAGCTTACAGTTCTGTTTTAGACATCTTTCATATCTGACAGGAAGATGAATAAATAAAACTGATTTCATTACACATAAAAATAATACTTTTTTCTCATTCTATTAATTTTTTTTATTTTGTGTTACAGTCCAGTGTGTTTTAGAAAGGCTGCAAAGAATGAAAATGTTGCAGTGCCATTGAAACAACAATATAAACCTCACTATATCTTCCTCGTGGATTTTCTTCTGAAGCCAAGTGTTTGGTTGGGTTTGTTTGGGCTTTGTTTAATTAAAAGATTGTATTATATCAGACAATCAAGCCAGTTTTTCTCGGACAAGTTTCTAAGGGGGCCTGAGTGCTACAGTAGTCAAATGAAATAATCTGTGTGTATGCTCATCAGGCATGTAGCCTGAACAACACACTTTCATCTCCATATAGCTCAGAAAAGGGAGAGGCTCGAGAGGGAAATTGAACAGACTTTTAGAGGTCGAGTTCAGAAAGCTATGTCAAATTAAATGTGCTTGCCATATTGAATCAGTTTTGAAACCAGTGATACCTGTTGCAAAGGAAGACTCATGCTCCATGTCAGATGGGACTGGACAAGGACTTTGCACAGAGCGTTGATAAAAGCACTGTTTCCTGTAGGTGCTTTCAGCAAAGCTGTGAATGCCCAGATGATGACTGACTGTATGTTCTCCAGGAATAACAGAACTATATATTTTAAGAAATACAGATGTATAATGACGCTATTTTTGGTGGGGGGTATATCAGCCTCAAGAACTAAAGCTGCCCCTGCCATTGTACTTAGCTATTGCTCACTGTGCTAAAAGCTTTGCCACATCTGGAAGTTACAGGAAGCAAAAATGGAGAAATAATATTACATCAAAAATCAAGACCTGACCACTGGAAAGTGTTTTTAGTAGGATTATAGTATGATTTTCAACCTTCATTTAGCTATTTTGGGTTTTTTTTTCCTTTCCAATCATTCTGAATTAAATATTTGCACTGTTGAATATTATTATTGTTGGTACGCTGCCCTCTCTTCTCTCCATATGATGCAAAGTCATCAAAAGAGAGGCCTCTTTGGCTGCTTAACTTCTCTTTGAAGATGTAGCAAAATGGTAAATTCTCTTGCGATGCTGATAGTGTTCTATGTGTACCTAGCAAGTTTCACAGACATAATAGCATTTGGGCCTCTGATGTCCATATGGGATTTGCTTTAATAAAATCATAGCTTTGCTTGAATGTTTGCAAATACACGCAGCAATTAAATATTTGCTGTCCTTTGAACTGAAATCAACTTTGCATTTATCATCCTATGATATGTAAAGCAGAAATTATGGAATATTAATATGGTTTAGCTTTTTTTTTGGTTTTCAGAATTAAACTCCTTGGAATAGATCTTAATCAAATATGTTATAAATGTCTTAAAAGAATAAGTTAAATAGATTCAGGTGCTTTTTCCCCCCTCCATGTTGTAATTGTGTGTGTGTGTGTGTGTGTGTGTGCGTGTGTGTGTGTTTCTACTGTGTATCTGAAGGTATAATTTTCTCAAAAACCAAGATGTGCAAGGTGATTGACTTTGTAAAAGTTACTGTAGTGGGATGGAGTATTTATTTTTAAACTAAATTCTTCAGGAGACATTGACTGTAAATAAAATACTTTATTTTCGTCCTCAGTATTTTTGATAATTTTTTCAATTGTCTTTTTTGTATGCAAAATGTATTATTGAGATACTGTAGGTTTCTCTGACTGAAAAATTCTGTCTGAATAACTTGTTTTCTTTACACTGCTTTACTGATACAGTTAATGTCCCAGGTTCAGTGTGCTTGTTAAAAAAGACAGTATTTCTCAGATCTGCAAGGAATTTGAATATCTACCTTACTGAAGTCAATGTTTTGAAGATATTTTGGGGGGGGTGCATCTGAAACAATTTGCACACGTCTGAAGATGCAGATTTCCTTTAGTTCTCATCCCACTTTTGGCAACTTGTCACATTTCCAGAGGCATAATATTGAAAAAACTTTTCAGTAACTCAGACCATACTACCCACAAAATCATAATAAAATAGAATCTCAGTGGTTTCTATCATCCATGTCTCCAGACATTAATATTTGTATTCTGTTTTCTAGGGGAAGAAAAAAACTATGAATTGAATTATAATTTGTCTAGATTTTACTGTTACTTGTATAACTATATTGATAGTGTAGGAAACCTTACTATCATCATTTTTCCAGTTTTTGTATTTTTTTTCCAGTTTTCCTGTAGCCAGAGTAGAAAACAGAACAAAAACAGTACAAAATTATGCTGTGATTTCATTCAGCAACTGACCATTTTGGGGAGTACAGAAACTGGAAGAATCTAACCCCATTTATCCAGGGGTTAATAAAATGAAAGCAGACAATTTTAAAATTATTTTATATAAATATGCATATACATATATATGCATATGTATATATTTCTTAAATATGTATACATATATATCTCTAAGAGAAGGTATTCTGTTGATATGGCAAAAGAAATTGATCCTGTAGTAGATCTAATTATTTAAGCAATCTATAATAAAATTTTCATACATGTATTGTTCAGGAAAGGACAGCTAGTGCAAAATGAACCATAAAAGCTGGATAACTGTAGTTATTGAAATAATTTAAAAGCAAATGAGCATTTGAGATATATTGGTCAGAAAACTTTAATCAAAGCAGATTGGGGATTTCTATGTGTAACCTCTTTCACAAGACAAATCCCAAGGTCCTTTACAAAATAATGAAATTAGCAATGCAAATATTGATGAATACAGTAGGTCAAACAAAGCAGTCCTTGCCCTTGTGAGTGCTGCTGCTGTTAAGTCAACAAACCAAAGGATTCCAGATGCAAAAAAAGTGCAAACCTCAAAGACAGCTAAATGGGAGACCTGGCTTTAAAGGCATGCTAGGTTTTTGGTAAGGATCAAAAAAAGTGTTGAAAACAGTTTGCAAGTCTTGGTTTTGCTTTCTATATAATTGTTACATTTCATTGTGTCTATTTCCTCTAGGGCTTTTTGCTTCTTACAGACAGTCTGACACATTCGTGGACGTGCCAAATCTTTCCTGTAAGACAGTGGATGAGCAGGTGTATGGGCTTCAGAAGTTCCTGGGTTGCATATAGGTCATTGACTATACAGACTGCTGCTTGAAGAAATGTTGTTCTTACAAAGACAATTCCCAGCCACTTGGGAAAAGTTAGGGGTTTTCAAGTTTGGTCTTACAGTACTGTTTTATCTACCCCTGAAAAGAGAAACTAAAGCTCCACAGATCACAGCTGAAGACAGGCGCAAAAGAAATGAGTGGTGATTTAACTTTTACAACTTATTCTTTCTGAGTGAAACTTGTTTAGGCATGCTGGGCCTTCATGAAAACCCTCTGCAGCTTCTTAAAAAGAATGTGAGGGGTGAGTGAGGAATAATATTTTCAGTCACAGTGTGTTATAAGACTTCTAAGACTTTTTTCTTTTTTTCCCTTTTGCATTGTTTCCTCTTTGTAAATTTTTCTTCCTCTTTCTCCCTCCCTTTTTAAGAAACCATTGCTAGATTCATGTGCATTTATCCAGCTCCAATATTTGTTCATTACTAATAATAAGATTTATTCAAACTGCAAATTCCAAGACTGAAATGATTAACCTTTTGAAATTGCTCCGATAATTGATCTCTAAATTTCTCAGCCATATTTTTGGTCATACTTGTAAGTATTTATTTTAGTACTTAACAAGTTTTCATTTCAGATTCAATTAGTCACAGAGTCAGGCTCAAAACTCCACCATATGATTCATAACTAATCAAGATAGTGTAAATCAACCATTGAGAATTCTACAAATATATAAGTAGCTGAGCAGTGAAACTTGAAATCAACTTGTTACAAACAGCTTAACCCAGAAATGATCATACGCAATTGAGCTCCAAAGGACCATGTGTGTGAGTCAAGGGAAATGATTTTAAATTCTGAGGTGGATTTTTTTATCTTTTGCTTCTCTTATTAACCTCAAAAATGGGAACATCGTGATGTTTTAAAGTTTTCTTTGCCAGTCTCCCTTGCAGCATCTGTAGCAGTACTTTTGGCTGTTGACTGGCGCTGAATCAGACAAGTGTGTTATGCCCCTTTGTTTTTTACTTTGGGAATCTTTAATTTCCATTGAAGTGTTTATGAAGGCTGACAATGCTCATTTTATATGTGATTCATAGCAGCCATAGCAATCCTGTCTTTGAGAAGTGCAGTGGTGCAAAGCAAATGTTCTGAAAAGGCTATGCACCCATGATAGGGTTTTAATTAGAGATCACATTGCTACCCTTAGGGTCTGAAGTTCAGGGATATTAAAGATTTGAAAGATTTTTAAATTGCTCTGAATTTTAAAGGAAAGCACAATGTATTCTCTGATTACAAAATACACAGATGTATTCTCTGATTACAAAAATTATTTCCTAAGAATGAGTAAGAAACAAGGCCAAGGCCAGAATTTTGTCCTCTTTTCCAGATTTAAAGTCATCGTCAGAAACTTCATATAATGATCTTCCCACCACACCCCTTGGATGATACATTCCAATGCTCCAAAATGGTGATGCAGATCGAACATGGGTTTGTGAGACTGCCTCATGGACACACTTCTGAAGTTGTCTTTGTTGCTTACATGCAGTAGTATCTTTTTGGAGGTTTTCACAATATCACAAGAGTACTTCTTTCTCCTCATTGCTCTCTGTTTGCTGACACTGCCACAGAAAGCTAGCTATGGGACCATATGCTATGTCCCTGCAACAAAAACACCTTGAGATTTTAAAAGAAGTTTCCCATCTCTTCTGGTCTTAAGTGTCTTCTAAAATATCAAACCAAGTTGACTTGCAAGCCTGTTGAGAAACTATTACATTAATAAAAAACATGAAGGGAAAACAGTTTCTGAGTTCACGTACTTAAGAAGAGAACAAGTTGCATATGAATCTAAAGATCCTATTCAAAGTCAGGAAGTTGATTGGGATATTTTCCAAAAGTAAGAATCAGTGTAAACTTGAATCACATTGAGATGCGTGTTCTTTCCTTGAAACAGCATTAAACAGCTGAGAATCAGTCACCTTACTTCAGCAGAATTTTTGAGAGAATGGAGGTGAAGACAATATTAATTTTTAAATACCGTGAGCACAAGAAATCTGATGCCAAACTGCCCTTTTTGCTTCTGGGATTGTTTTGACCTAATTCCCAAGGCATCTTTCTGAAAACGTATCCTTTGGACTAAAAAAACAAAAAGGCAAAACCCACTCTCTTGGATCCTACTGTTTTAGTTCCCTGTATGAATCTTCTTGTTTGATTTAGGAATGTGCTGCTGGGTTCCCATGTGCATTGTTGTTGTAGTATTTACTTTGGAAGGAAAAGTGAGTATACGGTTCACGCCTTAACCTTGTCAAGCTTTCCCCTTACCAACTTGAACTGACACCATACAAATTCTTAAAGGAAAGGCCACAGCCAAAATTAATCATAAACATTAACCATAAAATATTACTCTTGACCCTACCAAGGGGCAGACCTCTAGGAATAACATCCTGCTCCTTAAGAAAATAACATCCCTCTCCAACCGAGAGGTGCAGACGATCTCATCTGTGCATGACAGACATGCTGACCTGTGCCTCGGGGCGTAACATCCGATCTCAGCTCAGAGGCTAATGTGCACTCCAGGCCTTGCCTTCTGGAACTCAAACACAGCCCTACATACAGGCTTGGCACTTGTGTCCTCTGCATCAAACCAGTCCTGTCTGAGGCTGTGCTGTAAGGTTAGGACTTTATGCAAAGACAAACAGACTAAGGCTGAAGCTGGAAAATATAAAGCTGCCACCCCAACTTGCAGGCTGTTTCGAATGAATACTGTAGGTATACACTTCACATCATTGCACCAACAATGAGCCTTGAGGGAAGGTTACAGTCTGTAGCTCCTTTGTAGCATTTCATTTGAATAGACCCTGTGATTAGTTTATTCCTAGAAGCACAATCCATAGGTTATTGGAGAACCTATTTCCATAGCTGTCAGGCAGTATGGTGTTCATCAGCAAATTGAATTATTGAAGCATCTGAAATATGAAAATTCCAGAACCAAAACTAATTAGTATTGCCAAATACTGATTTTATTTGGAAAAGAAATAGTAAATCAAAGAAAAACTTACTTACTGCGAGTCACTGGTGATGAAACACAGTTGCCTTAATCAAGCAAGACCTGCAACATTGAATGAAGCATTCCCTAAATATCATTAAAATATCTGGCATGTAATAATAAATTAGGTTACTTCCAGGAGATGCTGGTTGTACTGACATTGACAGGGAGAGATTTCAGCAGCAAGCTGTTGAACTTGTCAAGGGTGCCCCTCAGATGTATTTCTGGTATTGCAGGCCTCCCTTAATTCAATCCCTTACCAGCAAGAATAAGATGTAAGTACCCCACTTTCCAGGGGTTCCCCTTAGCATAAACTCTTCAGTGTCACCTGAACAAGTGATTTTGGTCTTCCTTTTCCCAGCATGTCAGCCACAGATGGAAATCGAGCTCCTGTTGGGATTGACAGGTTAAATGGGAAGAGAACTGGTGAGGCAAAATGACATCATCCTAAATTGATGCACTTAGAATCGTTACAGAAGATTAAAAGATTTCCCTGGTAACCCTCATTTTCCCTGTGGGAGAAAGTGGAGTTTGTTTCACCCATTGATTAATACTAATCAAAGAATAAATGTCAAGTTTTTGCAATTAAATTATTACTTGTAACAAGTTCATGAGGTTAAAACTTCTCTGGGATTTTTATGCCCCACTGAAGTACAGCTATGCCCCCTGTGAGTGAATTTGACAGATTTGATAGAGATGGTAGAGATTGCTGCTGTGTTGTCTGCTGGATAAATGCCTTTAAATAAGTGAATATTTTCATAGTAATTGATCTATGCTTGATTTGTACTTGCATAGTCTATTTATAGCTAACAAATACAAACTCTATGCAGATGGCTCACTTCTGACAATGCAGTACAAACAGAGTACACTCCTCCTTTCACATTAATGCCAATATGTCTCTTCTGTTATTAATAAGCTATTTAGACACATTCTGACAGCAGACTAGACCTCATCTTTGAGATCAGTACCTGACGCTCATATTTCTTCACTCTTGCCCTCTGTTTCTTTTCACCATCCATCACACTGACTCTTACTTCCTATCCTCTCCTGTGAAATAGACACTACCTTCGTTTTTCATCAACAGTAAAACAGATCAAGGTGGTTCCATGTGTTGGTAAAGATAAATGTCGAGGCTAAAATCTTTTCTTCTGTGTCTTCCATTAAATTTCACCGTGTAGCATTTATACACTTTTCAGCTATGATGCACAAAAACCAGTGCAAATATTTTCAGAGTCTCATAACATCATGCCTTTATAGAAAACTAGTGTCCTTTTAGGAAATCAGTGCTTCTGCATTGAAATCAAATACCATTAAAACCCCCCTGTGTTTTGTGACTTATTTGTCCACTCATTTCAAATGGCCCCTTCTCAAATGGCATCAATGGTTGTATATCATGTCAAGGAGAGGACTGCCAAAATGTGCCCTGGATTTATACAAACAGTATTTCAATGTAATAGTGATAAATAAAGATGGTTTTTTCCTCTGTAGTTATAGCAATGGCAAGGAAGACAAGATGTGAAGATGCATTTGAACAATTCTCATTGGAATTTTCTTCTCTTTTTTTTTACCCAGCTTCTCTCTTGAAGAGAGAAGTTAATTGCAAGTCTGCTCACTTACGCTTATGTGATAGAAAGAGGTGAACTTTTTTTTGTGCGTCTCTGTATAATGTTTTGTCCCTGGTAATGAGCTAAAATATTTGGTTCTGAAGGAAGGAATTTTTCTTTTGGCTTGCAAAGGAGTTTGTTGCAAGAACTAAACTTAGTTGTACAGGAGTAGGGAGCCTGCTGACTTCTGATAGTCCATCAAGGCTGACAGCTTAAGAAAACCTGCCAGGGTAGCTGTTCTCTCAGTTGGCTGAGCGATGGCATTTTCATCACCAGACAAAGTTCAGAATTTCTTTCAGAGAAAAACTGACTCTGACTTTTTGAACTTTCAGACTACTGAGCTGAGCAGAGTGAAACCAATTGTTGAGACATCATGCATGGATCTAAGGGACCAATTGATACGAACTATGCCAGAGAATCATGATACGACATTCAGCCTGCTTGTTTTTTTTTCTATTTCCTTTTAACCATTGTTCTTGCCCTACTGTTTGTTCTGCTTTTCACCATTTCTCAGTAGTAGTGAATATACAAGATATCCTGTGAGAAACCTGAGACTTCTTAAAAAGCAGCTCTAAGATGAGTTCAAGTCACATTCACAAAGCAATGTTCTCCTTGAACATGAAGATCTAGATCAAAGGCAAGTTGGACACCTCTTGGGTGTTACAGTTCCTCAGAATCTTTCACTGGTGTTCATTCAGCAGCAGCTCTCCTTTTAGAAAGCATATTCTGTACAAAAAGAACACTAAAAGGACCTCAGTGGTGAAATTAGAGATCTACATAGATTACACTCTCAATGCAAAGGAATGGATTAGCTTAACTTTCAACTCCTGCTGCTTAATGTTGATTTAATATATTGTCTTGACTTTTAATAAGGTTATTGAAAGATAAAAGCATATAAGGAGCTGTGCCACAGATGCGACAGTCAGAACTTCATACGCAAAATAAAGAGAGACATTATAATAAAATGAAAATTGAATGTTGCTTGTATAAAATCTGGCTTTGTTTTGATGCATAAAAAAGCAAACACTGTTCCATACTGAGGTTTTCAAGAATGTCTTAAGTACACAATGCTTCTGATGCCACCCCAGTTGCCTATATATAGATCTGTCTTGTGTAAAGAATTTAAAAAGCATTAGAATAGAGAAATCAAAGAGACAATAAATTTTAAACCAATCTTATTGTCTGCAGCCTAAAGTGTTATTAAGATCAAAGTGGAGCAAACATCTGGCATTTGCCTTTCTGCAAAAATTAGATCAAATTACCTACCATAGGATTTAGATCCATTCAATAAGTTCTTGCCATTGTACAAATAGTTTTCTTCTCCTTTTTATTTGCTAAATCTAACTTAACACCCAAATTCTAGCCTCTTCATTCATTTGAAGTTGAAACAAATTAACAACAAAAATGGAAATCATGTCCCTCCATGAACATCTGTTTTCGAAGGAACATTCAAGGTCCTCCTTCAGATCCTAAAGAGAGAAGTTCAGCAAGACTTCATCCATTAAGTGTAATTGTCTAGAAATAAACTTAACTGAATACACAAAACGCTGTCCCCAGCCTTAAAAAATAAATTCTTCATGACTACTCTTGTAACTAATGTCATTGCTGACTTTATTCCATACTCATTGCTCCTAAAGTGTGTTATTAAGAAGCTTGGCTCAGTGGCCAATAGTTATATATATAATCTTATCCAATATATATTTTTCAGACTTCTAAATATACCTAATGCACACCTTGGCTTTTACACCTTTGTTTAGAGAGATAAATACATTTATGTTACATCTCTATAGCATGATTTTTTAATTCTCTGTATAGAACAATGCACTAATACAAAGCTAAGACTGAGAGTATGTCTCTTCTCTTAAATAATTTAATGTCCTTACAACTCAAAAACTGAATTACAAAAATTTAATTTAAAAAAAAAAGAATATTTTCTGCAAATTCATCATTATATGAATCAAAAATCTCAACAGTGCTCAGTAGTGGTACCAAATGATAAAATTATTATTAATGAATTTGAGTATTCTATCTCATACGAACTGTAAATTACACATTAGTTCTTCCAAATTGCTGTAGCCAGAAACCTTATTGATATTACTAGGCAGAAAGGTAAGACATAGCTCTCAAATATTCTGGAGAGAGAGGTATTTTTTTAACCTTTGTTCCTTTTTGCTCTTGTAATATGAACTGGAATATTACTTTTTTCCACAAAGCATTCTTTAAAAAAGAAATGCATATGTAGCAAGTTCCAATTTTCTTTGCAGAACTTTTGACTCAGTGTAATTTTTCCATTTGATCCATCCCCAGGCTATGTGATCTACATCTGTACCACAGCAAGGAGGAGTTATTGCTTATCACAGCCTAGAAGTTTGGGAGGTTTTAATGCAATCCCAAATAATCTTTTTTTACATCAGTATAAACGTTCTCATATCTTGCTCCTTGATTATTCAAAAAAAGTGGATTCCAAATTTTATTTTCAGTTCATATAAAATAATATATAGGAAAAAATAATAGGAAAGTGAGCAAGTGGCAGTTAAAATTTCTGTACTCCTCCACCCAGACCCATGACAGCTAGAGGAAGAATTCAGGCAGCCAGAAGCCACACATTGAGACAGGGCACCTTAAAAAAGTCATCAGCTACATTCCCAGGCAGGCAGTGCAGACAGGCTTCAGATGTTTTTACGTAGATGCATCACAAGGTAGCATCAAAAATCTCCACTGGGATTCTTTGTGATACTTGTGCCTTGCTGGGAATTTCTGGTTTCAGTCTCAGCAGATAAAAAAAATCTGACGGTTATTAAAAATATGAACCAGTGATAGCTCCATTGTTTCGGCTAGATACAAATACACGTTAAATTTTCACTCCCTTGAAATTTAAATGATGCAGCTCTCCCCTTTGGTTAGTGCATTGTAACCATCTAGGTAAGCAGGAAAACTCAGAAAAAATTTTGGACGTTCTTCTGCCAAAACTGACTGTTGTATTTCAGTAACTAATGAAGTGGTTTCTAAGGCAGATTTCAGTTATTTGGAGTGAATAAGATCTAAGCTTTTTTTCACTTAGTTGTACTCCTTTAGGAGTTTTTACTCCTTCAGGAAACCTATTGGAACTAAAACCTGTAGCTTTACATCTATGATGGAAAAGGAGCATCAGCCCCAAGGGTGCAGTTCGAATTCTCCATTCTGGATTTTTTTTTTTGGGGGGTTGGGTTTTTTGCTTTGTTTTGGTGGTGGGTTTTTTCTTTGGTTTGGGTTCGGGTTGTTTTTTCGTTTGGTTTGTTTGGTTTTTTTTTTTTCACTCAGGAGAAGGTAAATCACAAGGTGAAGTTACCACATCATTTTTGCAAAGGCAAGGTCGCTGTTGGCAGCCAGGCCCCGCTGGTGGCAGGCAGCTGGAGCAGTCTGCCACAGCAGAGCAGTGGTGCTGTCTGTCCAGCTGACCCAAGTGTACCTACTGTGCACATCTGGTGCTCAGATGGAGCACACGCTGGGAAATCCAGCGTTCTCTGGGTGCCTCAGTCTCACAGGGCGGGCGCGAGTTAACGGCGCAGCACATGGATGGCAGAGCACAGGCAGAAACCCCAGCAGAGATCCAGCCTGCCTCCCTGGGCACAGAGAAAAGGATGGTCTCATTTCTATCTGCATCCCTGACAGCAGATTAAGGTGTGTGAATTCTCTCTCTCTTACCTTCTTTTGACCTGTGTAACTAACTATAAAGCACATGGGAGGTTATCTTCCATTCAAAGCTGGTATGTAGGACCAATATAAATTATAATTAAATTATATTTACTACATAAATAGTAAGTCCATGGCACCATGGAATACTAGAAAGCTAAGCCCAGGAGGTTTTTCTCTGGTTTAAATATTCAAATAAAGATACATCTGCACAACTTTTCAAGGAAACTTATTCTGCTCAACCGTGCCTATATCTCAGACCAGAAAAAGTCGATTACCTTCCAAAAAGTAATGATTCTTAGCTAATTTTATTATCTTTTTAATAAGTTTTAGAACCATGACAAAGCTAGATGTGAAGGAAGACTAACCAAAAGGGGTGGAAGGTTTGAAGAAATCTGTTATCTCTGGTTGCAGTCCTTCCTCAAGGCCAGGGCCTTGCTCATGTGCTGCCAGCAGTGAAAAATTTTCCTGTTCTTTTTTTATAATTGTTTTTCATCTCCTCTGTCCCTATTTGCAGCTTGTATTGTAAAGGTGTTCCTTACTCTTTTTTATATAGAAAAGGAACTAAACTGCTACCTAGATGTTAAACTGAGATAAGGCGTAAGACAGGCAGGCCAACTCTACAACAATTCGAGGCTGATTTATATTTTGAACTGTCACTATATGGTTTACAAGGGGAAAAGTGTGAGCAAAGATTGAGATTTTCCTTCTATAAATTGTGGAAGGGTGAGGGGGAAGTGACAGATCTCATTTAAAAGCCTTATTGAAGTAGCGGTGTTGAATGATGGTGCCATTGCTTGTCTCTATGTCTTATTGTCATAATGTAAAGCCTTTTGTAATTAGAAGAAACCACAGAAGTCAGAATAAAGTACAACAGATCCAGAAAGAGCTGGAAACTTGAGGAAGGGGGAAAAAAATCCAAACCAAAAAACCCACAAAAAACCAAAAAACAAACAACAATACACACAGGCTGGAGAAGATATTTTATTTATTTGTTACTAGTAGTTAAAATGACGTACAAAATGCTGGGAAGAAAAAACTCCAATTCTATTCAGTTACAAAATAATTAAAACTTCATTTTAAACCAAGTTTTGCTTTGTGAGACCGAGCATGAAAATACTGCAGCCTTAGGTTATATAGTCCATTGTTTTTAGAATAAAGCAGACATTTAAATACATATTGTGGTTGATATTAAATATCTCATATAATTGTAAGTTAGCAGAACTTTCTTACTCTCAGGCAATAACTAGCAATTCATAGAAGTTCTTTGTATAAAATTTATATGGGCGAGGGGGATCTGCCTCAAGGAGAGTTCCATCATGATCTATGCACAGGCAGTTTTAGAACATAAAGATTTGAAATACTCTTATCAATTTTCCTTGAAAATTCTAGACAAAATTTAAAGGAGTCACTAATGTTTGAAGCTTTGCTTAACAGCTAAGGGGTTAGGGACATAGCAGTCTCTGTCAAAGAAAATGTGAATTTTGCTGTCAACTTTACATCAAGAAAAAAATCATTCATAAGGTGTTCCCATTTCTTGAGCAAAAACCCAAGACAGTACAAAATTTCCAGCAATGACTGAGGTTGGCCCTTTCCCCTGGGAAAAAAATCAAAACAGTAATTTAGACATTCCCTGCCTATTACCAGTGAAAGAGAATTTGTATTAATAATAACATTAAATATCCATATCTTTCTGTTTAACTATTCACATTCCACACAGTGGAAATCTACCTCCTATAATTCCAGATTTTAAAACTGGATTTTAAAATCCATTAAGAGATCTGTCAAACTGCTGAGTGAGAGTACACCAAATGAAATGCATTTTAATAATACCAATAAGCGTGTTGTAATCACTTAATTTTACAAACACAAACCTCACAGCAGTGGATTTTAGAGCAAAAATAGATGAGTTGTAGAGATGCAGGATATCACCAATAAATGTGTGATGCATTATATAACAGGTGGGACAACTGACAAAATGAGGCCACATAGGACGCATCTGTGACATGCCACTCATCATATATCTTTCCCTTTGGACATGTTACTAAGGGCAAAATTGTCCTCCTTAACATTCTGTGCCAAGAAATGATGTCAAAATAATCACCTTGTGGCTGAGAGAGGCATCTGGTGTGAGAGAGGACAGTTATGCTGATAGTGGATGCTAGAGAATATTGCTGCTGAGTGGGGAAACTGAGTCCTGGACTCTCCAAGACCTGTCATCCAGTAAGAGTGGACCACTGAGTGCTCAGGATAGCAAGGACATGCATGGATGGGCTGCCTCTCTGGTCCAATCCCCAGGACACTTGTCATTAAACTTTTTTGTAGGACCTTCTGTGCTCTTGCCAAACTTTACAGACCTGATCAGTTTTAAACTCCTAAGCCTGAAGGAAAGAAAAGACAACCTCACAGGTGAGAGTCATCAAACTGTTGGAAGTAGTGTGTCCCCTTTTATGTTTTTTTCCCCCAAATGAGAGGGGCAGTCAGCCCTAAGTTTTCAGGAAATTCTCTTTACTTACTCCAAATCCAGTTTAAATGCAAGTCTGTGGTAAAAGATATAAAAAGAGGATCATTGCTGGCAAAGTTCTGCATCTCTGTTTCAACAAACTGCATGCCTGTGGCAAAGCTAAAATAACAATAACAATGCAATGTTTACTAGTCATGAATGTCGTGTCTTTTGTCTCTTGTGTGGTTATTGCATTTGCAGTCACATGATGCTTGTTTTAATTTTTGCTCTGCTCTTTATGTACTAAATTACTGCCATTCTGTACTTGATCTTGGTTAGCAAGATTTTTGTGCTGTGGTTATGTATGTGTGTGAAAAAGAGGAGTCTGGATACACACAATGAAGTAGGCACACTCATTGCATGTATGCATAGATACCACTGCCTAAAAGATACTGCATATACATATATATGTAGATATGAAGAATAACTGATATCAGAAATACAAGATATCAAATGGATCTAGTGGCATAAGAATGGGTTTTGCTTGGTTTAGAGAGCCATCAGAATTCAGAAGTATATTTATAGCCTTGTATATAGTTTCTTTTTAATTTATGTAATATATGACTAGGTATATAAATTAAAGCAAAACATAAACAGAAGACAGTATCCCTTCCTCTGTGTTTTCCTATTTATGTAACTTTCCTTTTTCTACTCCCTTTTGTACTCTCCCTGTCTACTTGCTTTGACCTTTTGCTTTCTAAGTTGCTGTAGATCTGTTTCCCATCCACCTATATTGACTTTTCAGCACTCCCACATCCCCCCATTGTTCTCCAGACATGGCTTTTGGATTACAGCTATTTTTTTGAAGAAGCGTGTTACAAACTCTCAACACAGCTTCTATTTTCAGCGATGGCTGTGCTATACTTTAAATTGCTCTTTGTCTATTTCTTGT
This sequence comes from Leptocoma aspasia, assembly GCA_013399835.1. Classification (NCBI taxonomy): domain Eukaryota; kingdom Metazoa; phylum Chordata; class Aves; order Passeriformes; family Nectariniidae; genus Leptocoma; species Leptocoma aspasia. Next base: position 493,969 of record VXAX01007444.1, on the reverse strand, counting down.
ATAAGAATAGATTCGTGCTTTGAAATATATTGTCCTCTCTCTTTGATGTTTCACGTAATACAGTAAAAGCAAATAGCACAAAGGTGAACATTCACAAAAGCCACGGTTCCACTTTCCCAGCAAGCAGCAAAAATGTGAAAATACACATGAATTAGGAAACCTAATTCATGGCTATGGGTAATTAGGGGTTTTTTAATGTCTCACACCCCTGTTACTTTTTTTTTTTGTAGTGAACATTCATGCATTTGCTCGGACATATCCATTTTCTCCCTTGCGCACACACACACATGCATGCCCTTTCCTTGCATTAATTTTTTCTTTCTTTTTTGGGGGGTTTTGCTTGTTTTAGGTAATTCACTAGGTCTCTTTCAGTTTTGCCCAGCCTTGAAGGTAGGCTAGTCCATGCCACTCACTCTCACGCTGGCAGTGATTGCATACAGTCAGAGTGCAATTGCTACTTTTTGTCAGTTTAGTCCAAGTCAATAGATATACACCGGCACTCCTTAACTCGGGTGATTCTTTTTTTCTTTCTTGGGGGCTGAAGCTCGGGGCAATTGAGTGTAACAGTCATGGTGGTGAATTTCTTGGGCTTGCAGAAGGAACAAGACTGGAAGGAGCCTTCTTCCTTACGGACATGCCTGGGGATATAGAAGGAATTGCACTGGCCATAGCAGAACCTGTTGATAATGGTACGGCTGTTGCAGCCTTCTTCGTGGATAGTTTGTTTGAGGGGCTGGGTTTTGCACCAATCCCGCTTTAGGTACTTGCGCTCAGTGATGTGCAACGCCTCCTGACTGGACTCCAGCACCTCCTCCGCAGGCATTGAGGTGCCTTTTCCTCGCTCTCGATGCCTGGAGCCTGACTGCTGCTGTGTCTGCACTTGCTCTGAATCATTGGGCTGATCCTTGACGGGAGGAGGGATAGCACCTTGAGATCCACGATTCCTCTTTCTCCCCTCGGCTGCTGGTAGCAGAAATCCCATCAGAAGAAACAAGGCACCGACGGCATACAGTCTGCGGACCATCCTGTATGAAGGAAGCTGAGGAAATAAAGCACAGTTGTGGATTTCAGATATCAACAGAAGCCAGGTTTGCACTAAATTTTCAGTTCCATAAAAGAATGTGTGCACGCACACTTTATAAAAAATAAGCATTCAAGCCTGTACCAGCTGGAAAGCTGTTTCCAAATTATCAAGTGATAAAAGCTTTCAAATAGAGTGATTGTAAGTAAGCCCCAACAGAATTTTATGTGTCCTCCATCTTTTTCCAGCTCTTTTCTCTATGTGCATTACCCTAGTTCTTATTCCCTTCTTATAGCTCAGAGACACATTGGAAGACTGCTCCTGACTTTCAACGGTGGAAGAACAAATTTTACACTACACAAGGATTAATTTACATGACACAGCCATCTGCAATACCAGAGGGTTAAAGTCTTTGTCTCAGCAGATGTCCTTAATCATACTCAGAAACTTTATACAGCTCCTTGTATAATGTACACCCAGTATATAATGTATATGCTGTATACACCTGTACCCTGTTCTACAGCTTCCCAACCTCTGTCACACTGCACCTCTAAAGGGGTCCAATGCATCTGAGTGTAATGATGCTTAAGATGAGAGATGTGCAACAAGTTAGGCAACGAGATGTGCAACTAAAAGAATATTTAGGTACAGGTTAGAAGAGACGAGTCTTATTACGTCCTCTCACACATTACCTCTGAATCCTTGATAGAAGTAATACAGATGCAATCACAGTGCTAAGAATGTTTCAGATCCCTAAATTTTATTCATTTTATAATGAATGATGTGATGTTGTCGGAGGACAGCAGAATTTTGTAAATGACATTAAATATCATAGAGTTTGTGCACACAAAAAAAAGACCACTTCAGGAAGTGCATTTAAGTGGAGATGATCAGGTTCTTCAAAACTGTACGGCTGCTCCAAACCTAATTATTGCATAGGAACAGCCTTTCTTTCCTCCCTTATTCCATCATTTCTGCTGCTTCCCAAATCTCTGAGTTCTTGAGGCTGTTCAGTCAGCTTAAAACACCAACCAGCACAGAAGAAACTCATCAGCATCACACTTCCCCCTTCCAGAAGCACCATGGTCTCCAAGATTTTCTGAAAGGAGCTATGTGGTAGCAAGACAGACAGATGAGGGAATAAGTCCTTGAGGGACCCTCCCCATGGGAATGTGGAAGAAGGCACCAGAAATGAGCAATTGCAAAAGAACACTATAAAACACTAAAATTGTGAAGAGGCATCGGCATTAAAAAGGGAAAGGACTGTGGAAAAAAGTGCTGAGGAAGTCATTGTTTTCTACCTGTTTGGAGTGCTGCAGCTGTATCCCTTATTTGACTTGTTTTGTCAGTATGGAAAAAAATAGTGTTTGAATTGAGGAGTCCTTCTTGCATTACTGCCCGAGAAACATGTGAAACCATGGGCACCCTCCTGGACGGCTCCATCCGCTCTGCCTGAGACCACACAACTAGGCAGGAAAGCAGCCAAATGCCAATGCTGTGAGGGCCACCTAGAGACTCAGCAGAGGCTCAGGGTAAGTACTGTTAGCTGTAAAAGATAACTGCTAATTTCTCACTTATTAGGTCTTTCCAGCCATACGGAGAAAATAAATGTTATGCTGTTCAAATAGCCTTTCTCATCAAATGGATTGGGAGAGGAATTCCTGAAGTGGAAAAGTGTCATAGGGGGTTCTACTACATTCAAGAAGTTGCTTGTGGATCTAATATTTTTAGTGTTTGTCAGCAGATTGTTAGAGCACCTAGAGTTCCTGATATATCATAGATGTATGCATTCATTTCAGTAACCTATGTACCAGCATGTCCTGTGTTTGGCAGTCAAGGAAGGGGTGTAAGAATGACAAAATTGCTGACTCAAACAGACAATTTGGAAGGGTTGCTGTCAGTATCTAAATGAAATATGGTATGGAACACACAATTTTAATAACCTTAGGGTTTTGACATAGACAAAAATAGGTTGGGAATTCCAGTTAAGGAATAATGCAGCATAATTTCAAGTGTCAGCCTGGACTTCACATTTGCTGTTTTTCCCTGATCTGTATTAGAAACTGAATATTATTTAAACATGTTTCATTTAAATTTTAATTTTGTCTTAAAAATAGGTTTTCAAAGAATTATTAACTATTGTTTATTCCCTTAAGAGATCAGAATGATTTCTTCCAAAACTATTCTTATTTCTCTGGCGACTGTCTAGTCACCACTATTTTAATATGCACTGTATTTACACAACATGGTGCCAGAGTCTTAAAAGAAAAAAAAAAGTGATTGCATGAAGTTGAAAATAAATTGCTAAGTTGTAAGCAGTGCCAGAAAACTTCAGGTGTTTATTTTATTTAGTGTTCCACAACTTGGATGAGGTTCCACCAACATGCATATTCCTGGACTACTTTTATTTTTAAAACTGATTAGCTCCACGCTGTTTTCTTTCTTTTTTTTTTTTTTTCCCCACAGATGTGCAGTCGATGACACAACAAGGTCTAGTCCTAAAATGAGGTGTACTCTGGGATGGGAATCTGGGGGAAATTCCATAGTAATATATACTATTGTAAGGTCTGTGTCCCAGATTCATGCAACTTTATTAAGCACATGCTTATCCCTAAGGAAATGCAAGCATGTGTTTCGGTGTAATCCTAAACTGGGAGGAAGGTAATTTTTCACTGGGTTGATTTCCAGCCTTAAAGGTGGAAGCTGCATTACATGCTCATAAAAGAAATTGTAACTCAAATGAAAATTAGCCACTCAGCAGAAACATTTGTTATGGTCACTTCCAAAACACACATCTAAAAGTAATCCAATAATTTAGGGACAAATACAGGTTAAATACAGAAGGAGCTGTGTGAACCTCAAGATCCTCACAGCAGCTAAGCAGGATCTTTTTTAAAACAACTGATTAAAAATTTATTTTAAAAATAAGATTTTAATTTTTAAAATGCAAAATACAAAGGAAAATGAGATGGTACACCTCAGGAAGGAAAGCAGCCAAAATGCAGTATGGGCACCCTGCAGCACCTCTAGTCCCAGGGCAATTAATGCTTTTGCTTATGAGAGAAGATGACACCTTTGCTTACATTAGGAAGTGAAGTGGTTCATCTGTCTATGGGTTAGCAGTTGTGAATGTTTCTTTAACAGGGTTTTTTACTACTGAAAGAAGTAGTACACAGAAGAGGACAGTAGAAATAACTAAATTCAGTGTAACCATACCCAAAGTTTTACTGAAGAGAAATCTCTCCTGAAGTAAATGCTTTTTCTTCCTCATTACAGTCATAATTCTGCAGAAGTTATAGTTCTGCAGCTGTGAGAATCAGCTGTAAAAGCTTATATTCCATGCAAAATTTTCATTACTTGATACTAACTGGCTGTTACACTGGCATAGCCAGAAATCCCTTTGAGAATTCACTTGAGAATCCTTTGAACAAACAGATGACCATAACCAAAATGATCAATTCCCTCCTTTCATTCAGATGCAGAGAGATATGATAGAATTAATATTTATTTTTTAAAAGTAAGACAATACTCCAAAACTCTATTCTTTCCATATTTCACTGCTGAGTCCCACTTTTCATCATCTGTAAGCTCTTAGTCCTAAAGCCAAAAGAAGTTTTATTGCTGACTTCAAACAGGAGCAGAATTGGGCCCTAACATTCATATCACTTCATATGTGGTTTATCTAGAGCCTGAGATCTCATCATCTAAAACAGATTAAGAAATGTGTGGATTAATACTAGCAACTATTGAGAGAGAAACGTAAATGCTTTCAGGTTTACTATTTTATACAATTAAGCTGTATTTTTTTTTCATTTATACATTTTCTGCTATGAATTAAGGATCTCCACATGTCAGTTCATAGACAGAATTTCCCTATCAGTTCCTAAGCAGAGTCAGAAAGTTACTACTGACATTTTTAGTGCAACACAACTTGTTTAAAAGATCTGGATGGAAACCTGGTTGAAATACAGAGCAAAATTGTCACAGATCTTAACAGGCCTGTAATGCCATCTATAAACCCCTTTTACTAGGAAAATATTATGATGAGCCATGGACTCCTGTGCTTCACAGAAAACATGAAAAATTATCTGATGAAGAACTAAAAAAAAAAGAAACAACATCAACAATTATTTGGTGGACTTCAAATACAAGCCAGATAAAGACACAAAACACAATCCCTTTGACTACTGTGAAAATAGAAGTGGCTTATGTCCTGAAGGATCAGAGTAATTTTATGCCTCGCATATTACATCTGAATTACAAAAACACTCTTATGTAATGTTTTCATAGTTCATAGATCTGTATTTTTAAATATTAAAAAAAGCATGGTAACGGCAGTTCCCAGAAAACTGCATATTTTTTTTCTGAAATCAAGACAGCAAAACGAACATCTGTGTTTCATAAAATTTGGATATATTTACATTTCAGAAAATTTCTTCTTGAGAGTCATAGAGGGGGGTTTTGAGACATATAAGGAGTGTATGCAGCAATTTTAAAACAAACAAACAAACCAACCCTTGAAACCTTGAGAATTCCCCATTTAAGAAACTATTTTTCTGCAGAACATCCTATGGGACTCCAGGGAAGCTGAACATCATGGTGGGCATGGCTGGTACCAAACCCGAGTTTGCCTTGCCTGCAGACACCCACGCAGCCTGACAGCTCCCAGCTTCCTAGCGCCAAACTGCCTTCAGACACATCTCCTCGTGGAGCCCTTAAACAACCGGAATAGCTTTGCTCCTCTCTCTGCATTGCCGTGCGTGCTGAAAAGGAGAGTCTTCAGCAGAAGCTACACAGCTCTGGGTAGCATTGCCGAGAGGAAAAAAAAAAAAAAAGCTTTAGC
>VXAX01007444.1:439018-481361 GCA_013399835.1 Leptocoma aspasia | reverse complement strand
GGCACAAGTTACTGCCCCTGAATCAAACCAGCCCTGCTCCTCGGTCACCAGCAGTCAGCACCTACCTTGGACTTCAGACAGGCCCGGATCTCACCTAAGAGGTAGTTTTATTTGCAGATGGGGAAGACGAAAGGATTTGCTACATTAGGGATGCCAGAGCTAGGCAAGATGCCAAGTTTCTGACTTTCACAGTACTTAGCGGTAGCTTCCTCTTTGCTAAGACCGATGCTTGGCTTCCCTTAGTGCCTGAGTGCTTAGCAAGGTAGTGAATTGGGCCCATTACAATAATTCACACACATTTAGCCACAACTTGTTAAAAAAACCAATGGGCAAGTCGCCATAGCGCATTGGTAGTTGGCAGCGTGAGAGAGAAAATGAGTTGGTGTGCAGGAGCCACTGAAATTCAAAGACAATTAATGGGGAAAGGATTACTGGCAAAGAGTAGTTACAGCAAATGTCATCTAGATGGGAAGAAGGAGAGGCCTAGGGAATTTGTAGGATTTTTTGGGTTTTTTTCTTTTTTTTTTAAAAGGGCTATGATTTTTATTTATTTTTTTTAACTAATTGGTGTCCTTCCTTTGTGATTCTAAAGAAAATACCACAATTCCCACCCCTCAGTATGTTGACTTTGTGCTCTTTTCCATTTTCTTCTCTGAAGCAGTTGTACTGAATTGAAAGGGTCTATTCAGGTCTCTCCTGCTGTCTGTGTCTCACTCTGATTGCCAGCCCCAGAGAGGCTGGGGCGCTGCTCTGCGCTGCCCCCGCCCAGGGCCACTGTCCCAGCCCTCGAGCGGTGCTGGAGGAAATGCTTTCTGCGGCTGAGCTGAGCTCCTCTGGGTGCCCACGATGGCACTGCCACTGCAGGCGCTTCCAGGCACTGCTGCAGGCAAGCCGCCTCTCTGCTGTATTTTTCTGGGATGTCGTTTACCTGCCGTTCTGGCATTGCCTTTCCTAGATGATATTTCTGGGCAACAATCGCAGAGCAGGTGTGTCCACTTAATGCCTTACTGCATTCAGGCATCTAGGCAGAGTTGGTCATCTGGAGTAGCTCTCACTCTGACTTAAAGCACACCAGGAAACACTTTAGGTTTCTGGTTCTTGTGGGTTCTGGTATAGAAGTTGTGTTCCCTCCTCAAGATCCATGTTCCTGTTCTTGCAGCTGAATATCCTCATGGATATCCATATCTGAAGATATCCATATCTTCTCAAGTGGTTTCTTTCTCTTAGCTTAATCTGCAGGGTTCCAAGTATGCACTGGCACCTTGGGTTAAGCAAGACAAGTGTTCAGATTTCTTTGACAGTTGGAAAGTAGAAATATTTCTCCAAGTATTTGCATACTCATTCACAAAAATACAAAAATAAATTTGGATACCAACAAGATAAATAATTGCAGCTGCATCTGGACTGAATGAAGGTAGAAATTTAAAAAAAATATTTTTAAAAGGACATTTAGAAAAATGTTATGTCTCTTTTTATTTGTTTGAGATTGAGGGAGGCAGGGGGAAAGATATCTTTTCCCCTCATCATTCTTTCAGGTATCTGAAATAATTTCCAGCTTGGAAGATTGCTTTATTTCTGCTGGAATCCTTAACAAAACATTCTGTGGGTTTGCTCCAAAGCTTCAGCTGTGCTGGTTAGATCCCAACCAAAGACTGGTAAAAAAAGCACCCAGTGCTGAAAGGGAAACGCTTCTTCCTCCTACCACACCCAGACTTGAAATTCTGTCGATTCTCATCAGGGCTTCTAATTGGAGCTGGAATACTCATGGGTAAATGTTGTTTAATTATTTAGTATTAAAGAGGCCTATGGAAATCTGCATGGTTTTGTGGTATAGGTATAGGTTTGAGGTGAAGAGCTTGAATGTCATTGGATGGTAGTGGTGTGTACTGTGAACCTGATGACCACAACTACCTGCTTGCTCTTGTTTTGCTTGGCTTTTTTTTTTTTTTTTTTACTTCCTCTCCCATTTCTTGCTGGTATTCACTGTGCGAGTAGTTCTTTGTTTTAATGGAACAGTAAGAATTGTGTAAGCTTAAAAGAAGTGCTGTACTTAATTCTTGCAGAGAAAAATGTTATTGGGCTGAGCTCCTGTGTGCTACTGCTAACTTTGAGTGCTGCTCAAAGTATCCTCACTGCCAGGACAGTTGGCACATTATTAAAAAGCCTTTGCAGAGACGCCAAAACTCACAGGAGCCAGAGCCTCTCCTTGAGTAAATTGGAATAGTTTTTAATGACCAGGGAGATGTAAGTGCTCTATGACAGCTGAGAGCCTGGCCCTAATACACCTAGAAAGCCAGTGTCTCTCACTCCTAGATGTGTTCCTCCAGGTCAGAAGTAAGGCAAGCTGTCCCACAGAGACAGGGCACATCTGAACTGCTTTGCTTGGTATTTTGAACTCTTCTGTTAAGGAGAGAAAGGAGCTTGGTTTGTCTCACCAACACAGCAGTAGCTTTTCTAGCTGAGCTGTAACAAGTCTAGAACAAGCACTGACTCAACTGCTGCTGAGTTTCTGGTGGTGTACACCGCTATCTTCCTGACTTGATGAATAAGATCAGCAGTGTCTCAGAAGTGATCATGACTTGGGGCCAAAGCAAGCTATTAGCAGTGTATGTTGTGTGGGCCACGCGTGGACGTGTCCATCGTTACATTCCTGCTGAGGTGTGTGAGCTCCTTTGCTATCCATGGCAAGGACACTCCTTGTTTTGTCATGGAAAAGAACTGACGCTCAAATAATCCAATTTCCTGTGGATTTTAGATATATCCAAAGGTATTGGATGAAAGCCTTCATCTTAAACCAGCAAGGAAAAGGGGTTTTTGCTTGTTATTTCAAACCTAGAGTACCTGTGCAGGTACTGTTTATTCTATTGCAGATGATTATATGAAAAAACCCTCTAATTTAAGTAGCATTGTGCTTCATATCAAGCCTTATAAAGTAGTACCAGAAAAAGTTGAGATTATTCTGAATTGAGTTAAATTTATCTTTAAATGTACTGGAAAATCAAGTTTAAGACTGCTTCACGTTGGCAAAATTCTGTTTAATTAAGGAATTTTAATCTTTCTCTTATTTGAGTTTTAGAATTAATCTCTATATGATGGAGGTTGGAAAATATTGTACTTATTGAAAAAGCAGTATTTTAGATTTATGTTGACAGAACATCAACTTTTTAACATATAGATTTCCATCAGCTGAATGAGAGAAAATTAATTAGGGAAAAGTGCTTTTTTGGGGCTGGGGTTTTTTTTGAAAATGAAGTATTTTAGATTTTTTTACTTTCAAAATATTGCTTGAACTAGGAATAATTTGAAAATCCTCAGAAATAGGACATTAGAAATCAAAAGAATAAATGAGTTCATGAGAAAAGCTTTAAGCATCTAAGTAATTTAAAAGTCTTGGGTTCTGCTCTGAAAAGTATGGTGTCCTGGTATGCTTGAAAAGCTTTCTTGTTCAGCATATACTGCATGTGGAGTCAGGTTGTGGGCTTGTAATGGTGTCCACACCTAGGAGCCATGGTCACCCACCAGCATTCCATTCAGCTATGTGATGCAGACAGAGAACAAAAAAAATGTTTTCTGGCCTCAAAACACCTACATACATAATACAATCCATATGTGACCATTTTTCAAAAGCTATTTAGAAAAGCTGATTTTATTAGGATGAAGTTTGATTGCTGAACAAATATAAACTTTTATGCCAGATGAAGAAATATCATATGTCAAGCTAAACTTTTTAAACTTTTTTTTCACAATTTTTAAATGCATCTTATGTACTTGATGACTATAAAAGTATTTGCCAAGAAAACGAAAGTCATAAAATTCCTCTGCCCTCGTGCATTTGCTTTTCTTTTTCTTTTGTCTCCTGAAGCTGTAGGAGGTGTTTGCTGACATGCTTTGCTTTCAGGGCACTTCTGAAGCCATGGGATGTGAGAAGTGACTCAGCTAAGCAAACTGAGTTTGTATGAACATCAGAAGCCCCTACAGTATGAAGCTGTAACTGGGAATTATGAAAAGAGGTATCTGAAGAGCTCAGTGTGTTATTTATATACATATTTCACTATATGACAGCTATGAAATATAATTTCCAGTTATGCTGCAAAAAACTCCCTTCCCAAGGGAGCGAGTTACTGCTGTTACTGCGTCACAGCATCTTAGACAGATTTCATACGCTTTTAAGACATGAACACGTATCTCATGCACAGTTATGGCAAAATAGTCCCTTTTACATTTTTCTTGCTGCGATGCAAGGCAGCTTGTTGTGTGACCACCTGTGTTTCAGGGTGTTGCCTGTGGAGGATTCTGTGCAGCACCCGTGGAGCACACAGTGTCAGTCTGGCAGGAAAGGTAGGTAGCGGGAAGGCAAGAAATCCATCTAGCCTTTTGTCCTGACTCTGCCACTTACGTCTGTAGTGAAGCAAAAAAAGAGCAAGAGAGGCAGGAAAGCTATTTCATTATGTAAGGAGATTTGCAAGGCGTTTATTTTGGTTTGTTTTGTTGCGGGTTGGTTTGGTTTTGGTTTTTTATTCCATTGCCCTCCTTTCAAAATTGTAATCTTATCTGTTCTTTTTGCTTTTCCTGGCAATAGCCATGTAAAAACAGAATACCAGATTAAAAATAAAAAAGTAGCTTTGCAGGAATGAAAGAGCTGAAGCTTTTTTTTTTTTTGTCTGAGACAACAACTTAGAATTTCTGCATTTTATAGCTGAAATCCAGTGTCACAAAAAATGGCTGCTATATTACAGGAAGGAAAGAACTCCGTTAAACAGTTGTACTGCTGTAGCATCAGTTGCTCCACTTCTCAAAGAGAATGCTGATGGAGGTGAGAAGAAACAAAACTTCCTCACTGCCATTTTTATTTAGATGGTCTCTGTCAAGAAGAGGTGTAAGAGAGACAAGTTCACCCACTCTCCCACCTTCATTCTTTCCTTTGTTTCAATCACACCGATTTTCTCTTGATTCTATTTCCCCACCTCTAAAACTGCAGTAGGGAACAGAGTTTTCAAAGGAATAATTTTGGCCTAAGTCCTTAAAGCTGACTTGGTACCAAACTTCCTGTGAAATAAGCTATTTATAAGAGGAGTTGAGAGTTCAACATAATCTGGAAAGATGAAACGTACTTTTAACTTTCACGTACTTTGAGTCTATGTGCTTAAATACATCCATTTTGAATTTTCTAAATGCTTTTAATAGGGAAGAAGGCCTTTTATCTTCTGTAATTCTCCTCAATTAAAAAAAAAAGGATATTTCCAGTGAATAAGCCAAGTTTTCAGTGTTGTGGACAAAAAAAAGTTTAAAGGCAGACAAAGAATTGTTTAACCAGTTGTCTTTTCCTGAAAGAACTGCTGGTTGACTTACATCATATTTTTACTATATACATAAATGCAAACTGATAGTTAAGTGCTTTGGTAAGAAAGGTGGATTTGTGCACATACTTCATTTTTTCGCTGAAATTAGATTCGGACCTGAATCCTGCAGGGGCTTGCCAGACGCTTGACTTTGTTTTCAGTGGAACTATTCAGAGTGTGTTATGTGAAGCACACACAACAATCCAAAAGACTTGAGTCAGGTGAGCCTTGCTAAAATAAATAATTTATATATACCTCTTTCTCCTGTTAAAGGACTTTCTAGCTAGTATGCATATTAAAATGCTAACTTTATGGGCTTCAGGATTAGAAATACAATAATAATAAAATACAAAAATAGTCTATTTTTTTAAATCTGTATGGTTACCAAAAATTTACTCTTTCAAAAATTGCCAGAAAAAAACAATCACTTCTGGGAAACTACACACTTGAGCCTAGGGCCAATTTTTTTTTTTTTTTTAATATTTCCAACAACTGCTCTGTTTTGCTTCTTCTGTTTCCTTGTCAGAAGGATCCTGTTTAGCTTATTTGACTAAGGGCAGTTGGGTATTTATTCATTGATCTCTCCTCTCTTGCATTATCTTTACTTCTAATTAGAGTTTTTTCAAGTCCTGTTACTTTACTCTCCAAACATAGCTATAAAGACATCCCTCTTCCATTTCTGTAGAGCTGTTCAGAACCATGAAAGAGCTGTCATCTTACATTCTGGGACTAACCACACTGCCCAGCAGTTCTCCACTAGCTGCTTTCATTGGCAGTTTGATTGAATGATTTTTTTCCCCCCTCACAAATAACATGTGATTCAAAGTGCCTGAAAAAGTGTTAAGTCACTTGATGTTAGGAGAGATTCTGTAAATAGGACTGGGCGTAGTTCTCTAGGTGTTTGTAATTAATCAGGCTCCAAACACTTGGAGCTTTTGGATGCACTTGTAAAAAGTCTAAAAATGTAAACAGTTTTCTTTCCCCTCCCCAGGAAGTCTTAATGCACTAAAGACGTAAGCAAAGTTAAATTGCCAGTGATCAAATCAATTACACTTCAGATCAGACTGTGGCAGGGCTTTTTGGTTCTCAACCAGATGGAACTAGACTTCTTGTGGAGGAGGTACAATTATTTCTTGTCAAGGTTTCAAAATGAACATAGGAATTCATAGTAAAAAAATTACTTTTTTTTTTTTTTTAATATCCTAGAACACTTAGAGGAAAGACTCCTTGGGAGCTGATGTCGCTAAAAGTTATCAGACACACTAAAAAAAATCATCTTAGCCATTTCTTATTCTTCTGATCTGACAAAAGGGAGAACATAAATGAAGAGGATATTCCTCTGTGCTGCAAGGCAGAGAAGAAACCCTCCTTTTTAATATAGTAAATTCTTGGATTCAGAGTTTGAGTTCTTTTAGCTGTGCCTTTCTTACAGGCTGAAGTTTTTACATTAAGAAAGCTATGATGTAAAAACATACAAGAGACAAAGTACAGTGGTTTTTATCTTGATGTAATTAGTAACTGAGATAAATCCAGATGAGGCTGGAGGCACAGGCTGTCTGGAGGCATTTTTTTTATCCTGTGGAGATAGAACAACTTGTTTAGAAAGCCTCTGTGCGTTAGGAGGGGAGGTGACTGCTGTAATCGGGTGTAACAAAACCACCTTCCCAGGTGAAAAAAACCCCACCACAACCAAATGTGATTTGTTTGTTTCTAATTTAGAGAAGTACTTTGTAAAACCATGTATTTCTTTGGTTTAGTCTTTCCAATCAAATTATTTGTTTGATCTGGAGTCCAGATCCCTCTTGCTTTGAGTACACTGCCACCAGCTTATGTAAAAGCTGTGAAAAACCCTTCAGTACTTGGACATGCATATTTTAATAGGGCAAATTCCACCTGAAACCACCTTGAAGAGAATTAGTCATGCTGGTGTGGATAAAAAGATTGTGCCTTAACTTCAGTGCTGAAAATGCTTATAATATGGCACATCTTGCTATAAGGAGATGTCATGTAAGCAACACTAACATGGTCCTGTAGGCTCACTGGAGCTCTTAGTCAGCAAATCCCATACGTTACAGTGATTGCAAGATTAAGTTTGTCACTGGAATGCTGGTAGTGAGTAAGGAAGTGGAGTTTTTAAATGCTTCCTTTTCAACAGATGCAAAATGATCTAAAGATATTTTTAAAGTTATTAGACTAAAGAATGCACAGTCCAGCAAATGAACTCTTGCTAGTTTCCAAGTCTTGCTAAATGTAACATTCTTCCAAGAATTTGGGTAGCAGCTAAATGCATCTAACTTTCCTGAAAAAAAAAAACCAAAAAACGCAATACATAAAAAGTGAGTGAAAGGAGGCTGGTGGTGTTCTAGGAATGAGAAAAGGTGGTGGTGTTTGTCTACTCACTGGAGGCATTCAAACCAGCACCTCCAGAGGTGCAGCCTCTTAGCTAGGAGGCTGCAGCCTATTTGTGTGAGACCTGCACCTCTCCTGCTGAAGTTGTTCAACAATCCAGAAAATAATTAAATCAAGAAAAGGAGCCAAAATTAGCCATTTACTCAGGAGGGTGGGGGTGGGTGGTTGGCTTGGTTTTGCCATCTCTTGGACTACTCTTGTATTTTTATCGGGTGTCTGCCTCGCTACCCAAACACTCCTTGAGGACTAGCCAGAGCCCAGTTACCCTGTCCTTCCTTGTCTTCAGCCTGCCATATGAGCCACTAGGTGACAAATTTGTGTTCATTCTTGATCACCTTCTCTGGTGCCATTAGAGCTTTGATTCTTTTGCCGTAACTCTTACAGACACTTTTTGGTTTTTTTAATTAAACTGTCTATGTCTGCTGTGGTATTTCGTGCAATGCCTGGTCCTGTAGACATGTGTGAGATGAGCAGTTGCCAGGCTTGCTCCCTCAGGGAATATAGGGGAAGAATTGCCAAGTTTGTGGATTCAGGCTGGGTTTAGGACTGAGAAAGATGTAGAGCTGGGCAGGTTCACTGAGTCTCAAACAGTCCTAGGCATGTATAGAAATAGGAATTCAGGCACCTGAGGTACATGATTACAGAAGAGCATAGCTGTGTATAGCCTTTAGCTGCCTGAGGAATCAGGAAAGAGAGGCAAGGTTTGAGGAGCATGTGCTTGGGCTCTGGTATTTGCCTTGGACACAAGTCCAACAGTGGGTACTTAAGCCTTTACTGGAGCCAGCACTTAACTCCTTTGCAACTGTTCACCCGTCCTTTAATTGGAAATTATTCCCAGTTTTGTAAACCTTCAGATCATGAACCTTCAGATGCACAACAAAATAGACACAAAGTGTTTTTTTACAAGCAGCTGATATTTTAGGATAGGTTTATGAAGGCCTTATCTTCAACTTTGTGGATAGTTCTTGTTCTTTTAAAGGCTTAAAGATTACTGCTGAGAACCTTGAAACACAGCAGAAAATAGTCAGTGTGGTTAGAAATTAGAAAATAGCCTCAACTACTAATTGATGTATTTTTAACTGAATGAAATGTATATCATTATGGCACAGATTGCTTGCCTGCTGGATAACTTTGCACTCAAGAGAGTCCTTGAAAAGTAGTCTTCCAAGACACCGTAACTTCAGAGCAGTATCCACCAGAAAGGCTGCAGCAAAGCTGGAGACACTGTGGGATTAGCAGGATGAAGCTATAAAGAATCAGAACCAGGACATACTTTTCTGCTTTTTTGCCTGTGCACACATACATTGCCCAGGCATGCACAGAGTCCTGTGTCAGCTGTCATGGGGTTTGGGAATTCAACCAATAGCCAGAGTCTGTGCATGAACTGCGACAGCCGTGTTTATCTCTTATAACATTGACTTTTAAAGAATTTACTTAAGTTCTTCCTTTTTTTTGAAATTTAATCAATGGTTTATGCAGCCTTAAAAATAGGTTTCTTCAAGTGTCATAACACAGCTTTCAAGCCCATAAATCTTACAGCCATTGCACTGCTTGTTGGAATCAAAGTTTTGCAATTCTGTTAGTCACTGCATCGTTAGGAAAGGGAAAAAATAACCAATGGTGAATTATGAGTGCTTCTCTGGATGGCCTAACCTGCTCTTTCATGAGTCCGTTTTGTCCACTTAGAACTATAACATGTCACAGTGTGGTATTTTATATTTCCAGTGTGGAAAGGTGTTCTTTATTGAGTTGAGGAATCAGAACTGCATTTCCCCATACAGGCTATCCCACTTGAATTTCAGCCACTTTTAGAGAATTTTGGGGCATTAGAATATTGCACTGAAATAACTCCTAGGGTTTGAGGGTTTTTTTTTGTTTCTCAGAATAAAGAATTAGTTAAAAGGTCAGCATCAAAACCATATGCACCTTCTGTGATCTAGCAAAAATGCCCAGACCCAAAAATCTCTTTTTAAGTGTATGCATATGTATCCATATGGCAGTGGAGTCAACATGTTCCGTTGGGTTTTTGTTGTTGCTGTCTTTTCTTCTTCATATCACATTGCAATCCTATTTGTATCAAGCATGGCAGAAATATAATTCAATCTAATTGTCAGTTCCATTAGCATGAAATGCTGGATTCAGGTGTCTCAAAATTGGAGATAATGTCCTCTCCCTGATAGCCTTGATAGCTTCTGGCTTGGATGGAAAGGTACCTTAAATCCTACAGATAGTGACACTTAGTGGCTAATAAAATAATGAACATATTCATCTCCTTTGTGGATCATGTGGAACTGTCCTTTCCTTGGACATCTTAAATTTTCATGGGATTGCAGTAGTATCCTCTGAATCTCCCTACCTTGCTCTTCTCCTTCCATAAATCTGAGTGTGTGATTTCAGAAAACTGAAAAGTTGTTTTTAAGGTCTCTGTCCTACAGATCCAGGCATTGTTCATTTGTGTCAAAAAAGAACTAATTGCATTAAAAAATTACATCACATTACAAGTTGAGGTGAGAACTGGTTTAGTGAGCTTACCAGCAAACAGGCCAGAAGATTCCAAGTTTGTTTTGGGTTGATGTTGTTATGGGCTTTTTCCAAAAAATTTAAATGTTCAAAAATTAGTTTTTTGTGCACCATGAAAATGAAAACAAAACCTTTTCAACACTTCCATAGAGCTACTGTTTAGAGGCCTGATTTGAAGGTGAGTCTCCTCTTCACCATGAAAAAGCTACTTGTCTTCTTCCCCAACTACAGACATTTGGAAACAAAGGGGCTTGAGTGTTATCCTGTTGACAACAAATCCAAAAACCTAATTGACTTGGTAGTCATCTTTCTGCCTATGCCCTTCCTCGGTTTAACAGATAAGATAGGCTTCATCACATTTTGATAAAATAAGCTTCAGGTCAGCTTTACTTGCAATCCTGTAAGTGACTCTTGGAACTCTGACAGCAGAGAACTAGTACCCAGATTCTTTGGATTGCCCCCAAGTTGCTGCATAGATAGCAGCATGGTTTTAGTGCATTTGGTAGAATTGTGTTAATTATTAGAAGTACATAATTATTTCCCCTCCTTAGCAATTCACTAAGCATATTTATGTTACTTTCTTCTGTGGGTTAACATCTTTATATTTACTAATGAGTTTATTATCAGACTGCATTATGTTTTAGAAAGTGTATTAATGTGTGTGTGTGTGTATGCACATGCACCCCCAGAGTAAGCTTTGTGTCCCAAATCAAATACTCTCATCAGTTACACAGTGTTTTTTTTTAAACTAGAGTGATAAATATTTCTTTACCAGACAAAACCAATGTTTCAGGGCAATACACTTTATTTTGTATAGCTTCCTTCAAGCACATTGTGTCTCTAATGCATTAGAGGTAATTAACACACTTGCAAATTTTAAAGTACTCTAAAAGGTTTTAATTTGATGAAAATTCTAAACAACAGTATCAATATACATGCTCCTTAATTCACATGCATCATAAAGGTGAAAGGGCAATTACACCTGTGCAGCTGTTTACATTCTTGTAAATATTGGTTTGGTGAACTCTGAGTGAG
Organism: Leptocoma aspasia; assembly: GCA_013399835.1. Classification (NCBI taxonomy): domain Eukaryota; kingdom Metazoa; phylum Chordata; class Aves; order Passeriformes; family Nectariniidae; genus Leptocoma; species Leptocoma aspasia. Next base: position 470,058 of record VXAX01007444.1, on the reverse strand, counting down.
GAGGGATAGTTGGTATCTTTGTTCATTGATTCTGAAAGACCAGCACTGGGATTATTCTGTTTAAAAAACTACATATACATGTTTGGACTGTTGTTGGAACAGTAGGAGGGGCAAGGATTTTTGCTTGGGTTTTTTTTTGGTGTTGTTTGTTTTTTGTTTTTGTTTTTTTTTCTTAAATCAATATGGGACTAGCCAATCCCAGTACTGAAAGAAAACCCTACCATGAAACTGAAATTAGAATAATTTATCTCATTATCATGGTGCAATAGCTATATTATTAAAATTTCACAATAGTACTGCTGAGTCTTCCTGGTGAAACACTCAAGCTGCCTGATGAACTCAGCAGACAGCTGCTCACCACCACGCACTTGACTCATCCCAGCAGACAGTTCCTGTAAGACACATCATTTTGTGCAGTGTAAAGATTTTTATTTTTTTCTTTTCTTGCATTTAAGGGCAAAACCAGGTGTGAATTGCAGTATCTTTCCTTTGCCTGCCCTGTGCAGATCTGTCATACACAGGAGGGCAGCTTCTCTGGTGGCATGCAGTCCGCAGGCAGCCTGGAACAGGGTGTCCCTGTTCTGGCCAGTTTGCAGTGCTGGATTTCACATCCCCACACAGGGTTGGAATGACCTGGAGTTCTTCACAGAATAACATGTGGGATTATTGATACTATTAAGCAAGCAAAGCTTCATTGCCCTATTTTACACCTCCTTTTATTATGCTCCTTAAAAAAGCTTAAAAATGAAATAATTTGCCATCGTGGTTGTTTCATTGTTGTGATTCAGATGGATTTTACTGGAGCTGTAAGGACAGAATGTAACTCAGATTACTTTAGAAGTATTGATGGAACAGTCAAGGATCTCAAAAAACACCAATTTCTTAGGAATGGCAGTCTAGCCTCCAACTACCTGGAAGCCTTGTAGCTACACCAGTGGCTGGCAGCAGGGTCAGATGGAAGGAATGATTATTTCACACACTCTGGACCACTGGGCATCAGTACGTTTTAATGTCAGATTTATGCCATGAGATATAGATAGACATATATATATATATATATACACTGTTTTTTGGTTTTGGAGCAATCTTTGTAGCTTTGCAGCTTTCAATACCTGTGTGAAGACTAAACAGGAGTGCAGATAAAAAGAGTAAGCTTAAGACGCAGAGAATACAAGTTCTGTCACATGAACACCTGGATTGCTCCCATCCTGTTCCAGCCACTAGAAGCCAAAGGAGCTCTGTGATTCATAGAAATTCCTCATTTTTTTGTGTCTTGTGTGAGTATAAACCCCACTTCATGACATACTGTCCTGTTTTGTCTTCAAGATTTTTTTTAAAAAGGAAATATGATGAAAGACATGATAGTTCCAAAATGATAGAATTTTGCAATCTAGCCATAAATGGCATGAGAGGGCCAATTCTCTACATACATAATTTATTACAAATTACTAAGTGGTGGGACAAAAAAAGCAAATGGCAACGATAGTAATATTTGTGCCATCCTGTTAACTTTAATTTTATGTAGCTAGGAACCTTAATTTCCTATCTTTTTTTTTCTTTTTTCTAAGAGTTCATTGTTATTTTACTGTGTCTTTCTATAGGACGGGAAAGGAAACTACTTTTTTTTTCCCCACAATTTCTCTGATACTATTTGTAATATCAGCTGTAAGCTAATGCTGTTTTCCATAATTCCAGTGCTCCATTCACATGGCTTGAAATAGTCAGGTGTGTTCTCATGTTTCAGAAAGGGAGAACTCTGGAATATAAAGTTCTTCAATCTCCTAGGGGCAAGAAGACAATTTAAGCTTCCCAGAACAACTTCAAGAGCAGTGATAGATACCAGTGTTATTAGAGTAGCATATTTTTTCAGAAGATCAACTGGCATGACCTTCATATCCTGGATTTAGATTCAGAGGTTGTTGACACAACCTTATTAACACAGACAAATGTCTCCATCTTTACTTAGAATTTAACAACACTGTAATGCACAAATGCTGCAGTTACTAAGACAAAGAACAGCAGGGGAGATTAATTTTCACATAACCGTTCCACTGATAAGCAAGGAAGATGTTCAGGAAAGCTGTGGGCATGGAATGATTAAAACTAACAGAAAAATATTCCAGTGAATACAGTCAAAAAGCAGTTCTTTAATTTTTAAATTTGCACAGCAATAATAGAGACAAACGAGTCTCTGAAATATTTTGGAAAATGTCACTTTGCAAACCTTGTAGATTGCTTAAATGTTTATTAAAATGGACCAAAAGCCAAAATTCTCTGCGTAAAATAAATACTTTGTCTTTGCTAAGTAACAGTATTTGTGAACAAAACATAAAACTATAATTTTCATGTGTCAAACACAGTAACATTTAAGATTAAATGTTGGAGTCAGACTTGGCATTTTTTTTCATCTTCCTATTTACAAGTTTCTCATTAAGACCATTTACCTCACATTAGCTATCAAAATGACTAACATTTTTAAAGTTTGCTCCATGACTAAAATAAAAACAACAGAAATGTCCTTTTACCATAACTTAACAAAAAGCAGAACCATACTTTTATCATCTAGGAGAACAGGCTGTTATAAATACAGCTGTTTTTCATCTACAATTATATAAATAATAAGCATGCTGCCATTCACAAGGATTTTAATAGATGATTATATATAAGCAATATCATGATCTAGAAGAGGATCATTTTTATTGCACTTATTTAGGATCTTGGTCTTCATCTGAAAATTGTGGAACAGATTTCTTTGCTACAACATTATCCAGTCGCTGTCCTTGCAGGTATGGGTTCACACTCTGAAAAAGTTTAAAATTATTTAAACTTAGTAGGAACAGGGAAACAGATAAAAGGTAACTAGGACTAGGGAACATATTTATGTGTTTCTTATCTGTCAGATATTTACAGACTTGGGAAAAAATTGCTTCCAGGGATTAAATCTAAAAGTCAACCAGTGTTTTGTTTCTAATATATTTTTTTTTGCGCAAGAATTTAATTCAATCCCCTGAAAGGAATCCAAGAGAAGGAGAACTATCAGGAATATAGAAGGCTGTGGATTAAACACTACTTTTTTGCTCCACTCCTCCTTTCCTCAGCTCAGCAGAGAAGCAGCAGCAATTCTAACTCCCAAATTCTTGAGGCAGGATAGAACTTGTTAGAGAAGCACAGGTAAGCTTTAGCTGAAATCACTAGCCCCTGATGGACATTGTGCTGGGATACCAGTTAGAGACCACAATACCATTTTGACCAAAGCCTCTTGTTCAGCCCCTCTCCTCTCCAGGAAACCCTTCCTTGCTTCCTCTCTTGATGCTGAGACAAAAAACTGCTGGCAAAGAAGCAGAGCCAAACAAGGTTTTGGCATAGAAAATGGCTCTCATAGCACTGCCAGAACAAGGGAATGCTGGAAAGAAGATTCCTGGAGAGGGTTTAACTTCACTTTGCACCATGCAAGCAGCACAACGTGAGGCTGAAGATGAACAGATCCTGTCTCAAAACTGCTTGGAGATCATAGATGGAGTAACATAGAAAGCCTATGCTTGAATTTTATCTATACCAATGGAGTAAAATGTATTTACTGTATTTGCAAGTGGCAAGCAGTTCAATGGAGCTTCAGTATCAAGTATCATTTACACCTGCTTTCTGGCCTGTTGCAGTGTCAGTGTAAGCAAAATTCAAGTTTATAGTGTCTCCTTCACACAGATACAGTCAAAAATTCTAGCATGAAGGTTTTTGATGCTAATAAAAACTGTTTGCCTAAGGACAAACTTCGGAAGAATGCAAATTTTCCGGTATCTCCTGATTCTTGTCAGGCTGACTGTGTGTTACAGAAATTAATTTTCTTGAGACATTTCTGTGCTTCTTTCACCAAAACTTAAGAATTAAAAAAGAAAAAAAAAAAAAAGGCATTCAGAATGGGCATGAAATATTTACTTTCAGCTATCCCAAGTATTTGTTGAATCTCTGGAAAACATTTGGGTTTTATCTGTCTTCAAGTTTAAGCCCTTGGGTTTCTCCAGATTTGTGGATGCTATCATTAATACTTAGTCATAGCACAGAGCAGCCCTTTTGCTTACTGCTCTTGGGTTTTGGGTGTTTTGCCTGCTGCAAGTGAAAACATAAAAATATTAAGAACCAGAAATGAATGTGGAAAAATCTTTGAAAATAAACTAACTGCAATACTTTAAATTGTTAGAAATAAGACATATGTAAATGATTTGTTTGTGTTTGTTTAAAGAAGTTCTGTTTAATGTTAATTTAGTGAAATTCAACTGTTGCATAAACTTCTAGGAATTATCTGAAGATTCCTAGGAAGATTAATTGGTCTTTTTTTTGGAATGGTACTTGCTTGCTACTTTTTGAAATAAAGTAGAAGAGAATGAGACTATATAAAATTTTGAATCCTTCTGAACCAACAAAAGAAAACACAAAATATAATGCAAAATACTTCGGCTGATTTGTCTGAAATATGTTTAATCCTATGCAGCTGAGCAGAATTTGAGGTAATGCAAGCTCCCGAGCACCTTTGTACACAGCTCTGAGCCCACGGCAACTCAGTGATCACAGAAGTAGTCCTGACACTTCTGGACAGGGCTGTCTGCAAGCACAGAATTTTAAAAAAGGGGAGAACTGCTAATGAAAATCAGATGTCACTGTAAATCTCCTTGTCTTGCAGGACAAGTGCTGCAGAGAAACTAACACAGCAGCAAATGGTGAATGCCTGCCTTTGCTGTACACTCTGATCGTGTGCATGCACGCTCATGGAGGTACACACAAATACAGGAATACACACACATGCCTGGAAGATGTGGTTTTCTAGACTCCAGCAGTGCCTCTGTGACTGTTTGACTGTAGCCCTGGATAGACACAACAGGGTTACTACATACACTGCCACACAGGACTTGTTGTAACCACGGATGGGGACATTCAGATGCAAAAAAATCCATCTGTTGCCAGATCCCAATATGTCTGTGCAGAAAGGCATGGAGGAGTGGCAGGGAGCACAAAAGGCAGGAGGAGAATCCAGTGGACTTTTTGATTTCTAGAAAAACACTCCCTGCTGCTGACAGTCCTAGGTTACTCTTAATGCTGAGAAAGTGGAAATTCTGAACTGTTCATTAAATCATTAGTAATCATTACAGTATTACCCTAAAATAATTTAAATTCTAATGAATTTAGCATTAAGTGACATGTCAGTGCTAGGAAAATAAGTCTGCTGTAAAGCAATTCACCTTCAAAATATTGGGCTACCCCTGGCCATGTAACTATCAAGTGTCTCCAGCTAGTACTTCTTTTGTATCCAATTATGTCAGCCAGCTCACTGAAAGAAAATGTCCTTTTTTCCTTTTTTTTGCCCTCATGTGTATGTTGCATGAATTCCGCTTTAACGTGCTGTTTTGGCTAATAATAAATATTCTTCTGAACTATTTCCAGAGTCAATTCTACTTACTTAAAAATTAAAATCAGGCGCCTACTCTTTCTTACTTTTCAACTAACAAACTCAAATGCAAGCATGAAGCAGATACTAAGCTCAGGTCAGATCATTAACTTATGGTTGAAGAGTCAACTGCCAGTGATGTCTGAATCAGGAAGAAATCAACTCATCTTCTCCCTTTCTAGCAAAGATTTAAAGTTTGAGAGTTAATAAATAAATCCTCTTTGCTTATGCTTGTTTTTTTAAATTATATTTACTTCATTTACAATATAAACTGTGCTGTCATATTTTGAAAAGCTACTTTCTGGAAGAGAGCTAGACTTTTCCTTTTTGTAAAAATAATACACCAGCAGCAAAGCTAAAGACATTGACTCTCCCTGAAAGTGGATTTTTTTTTTTTTTTTAATAAAAGAAAGGCTGACATTACCAAAAAAGAGAGAGTAGTGAGGCAGACTGTGCAGAATCTCTCTATGTGGGTTGTCTTCCTTATTACAGGAGCAGAACAATGAGAACCCTTTCATTTTTGTCTTTCAAACAGTGGGACACAGAGGAGTCTCATCTGAGGTAGGTCAGATATAGAACCACCTCTAGTGTTATTTACACCCAAAAATATATTCACACACATAGATAGTGGTAATTAAATTCACTAATGTTTTTAGTAGGAAATTTCAAATTCTGTTTTAGAGATATTTAAATAATTTAAATGGTTTTAAGCAAATAGGATCAATTTTAAAAGACAGACAATATGAAGTTTTATAATGTTCTACACTTAAGTGTATATTCAGAAAGTAAGAGGCTATTTTGAGAAATAAATCTTGAACCCAGTGTTCAGTGCTGAAGCCAGCTATAGTAGTTTATCACAGAGAATCCCTGACTTTACACATAATCTAAAGTATAATACGAATGCATTAGACTATCTCTTCATTTCAACAATATGGTTTTTAATTTTAATCAGGTCTCTAGATTATATAGGGGCTATGAAATATTCCAATAGTTACCCTCTTTCTTCTTTTTGGACCACCACTGATTTTCTCAAGGAGTAAATTCTTGCTCTGGAAAGGAAAAAAAAAACCCAACACAGCCATCAAATCCATAACACTCTTCTTTTAAAATACTACTTCTGCTATTAAATATGATCAAATCTAGAGGAGTGTCTAGTTTTATGGGAGAAATAAAACACAAATAAATATTTGTGTATTCTTACTAACATTTGCAGTTCTTCAGGAGCAGTCACAGCCTTATCAACAATTTAAAAGCCAGTAATTTTCCACTATGTTATCCCCCGTGTTCAGGCAATAAGTGCTTCAAGTATGTGCTGTATAGTCTGGATGTTCCCCATCATGTGATACATGATATAAATATATATAGAGAGCGAGAGATATTTTTTTTTTTTTAAGAAAAGGCAGAAGGAAAAAGAAGTAAGAATGTGAGGGGGGAGAAGCAGGAGTCCTGCCTCTGGTATATCTTTCTATACATTTGAAGTGACACAAGAACAGGAGCAAAAAAAATTTGCTTTACAAGGGGTTTTCTAATTCCTTTTAAAAACAGAAATAGGCATCATTCCTGCTGTTTTGTTGTCTTTGCTTATTCCCTTCCAGATATCAACACTTCCCAGTGCAAAGTTCTGCTGAAACGAGTTCAGCGCCAGCTCTTCCTTTGTTTAAGTAGTGCCCTCAATGAAGTTTCTAAAAACCATTTGGTCTATAACATTTTTAATGGCAAACCTTTTAAAAACTGCCAGAAACATCTTGGCAGAAGAGAAAGTTATGATGATGAGAAAAGAAAATGAAAAAAAAAAAACCAACACAAAAAACCCCCTCTGACCATAGTTTACATAAGTGCATCCACATATTGTTGTATTTCTTATAAGTAGTGAATTCTAATAAAGTCTGGAATAACACACACATGTTCAACACATTTTGTTTCAATTCTGTGTTATGAAGAAAACCAAAACCAAATCCTAACCTGAAAATGGAAGGAGAGAAGAATTACATGTATAAAAGCAGAAGACTATATAAACAAGGCCATTAATTCTGCTATAAACAACTGACCTAACATTGATTATATAAATAGAAAGTGTAATTCTAGCACGAGACAAATTCACCAAACACTTCTAACTCTCTCTGCAGCCTTGATATGAGAAAAAACAAACATTTTCAAGTGTTACAATGAAATCTGCCAAAATTGTCTGTTTTGTACTTCTTGTGTTCATTAAACCTCAAATTCACAAGACCTATCTCTTGTCCAACCTCAGTTATTTTGTCTGAGTTGTTCCAAAAGGGAACAGAGATGAAGTTGGCCAAGGGGGACATTTCTTGGCTAGTCATTTATGCGAGCTCACTTCAGGAAAACTTAAATTTAACATTTTAAAGAAACTCAAGGATGCATGAATTATTCTCCTTAGGAAACAAAGCACTATCAAAGCTTCTCTTTGTAAAGTATTTGACCTTGTACTTTCATGAGAGGAAAAAGGGTGTTTCTGGAATAAAAAGAATTTCATGGACTACTGAAGCTAGCATTTCTGTCATTCTGAAAAATTCCTTACAATTGAACTGTCCCTGCTCAAGGAAACCATATTTTGTTTAGTCTGTTTGAGAATGTTGTAAGACCCTAAGTCCTACCGTAGCATTACGTGGAGCATGAGCTAAGAACATATTTGTATGAGAATAGCAATCCTGAAAATATGTTCCACTGCGTAATGGCCTGACCTCATCAGCCACCAAAGTGTGTCTGATGAACACCATCAAGTGTTCATCCTTCACTGAGAGGTTGTAAAGAATGAAGGCACAGTTTTCTTCAGTTAAAGACAGCCTCATGTAGAGACATGCTGCATGTGATTTGCTGCTTTTCCCTCACTCCTGGAGCTTCCTTTGCATCCTCTTGGCTACTTGGATTAGAGTACTAAAGGTTGGGATTTGGGTGGAAAAAAATCAGAAGTTAAAATGCTTTCAACCAACAAAATATGTAAAAAGTTTTTAGATTTGATTGTAAATTATCTCTGTGCAAGTGTTTCTGGATGCCAACAACACTTCTTCAAACCATCTAAAGAGCCAATTTGCAAGATGCAGAAAAGGCAGACTCAGAAAGTGGCTGTGTCCTATAAGGAGAAGTCTGAACTGGGGAAAAAACTCTGAAATCTTAGTAACTATAGTTGTACAGGATAGAAACTCCAGAAGTCCCTCATCCTACTATTTCTACTGTCCCCTCTATGTTTTCCACAGATGAGGAGAGGGGAGGAGAGTATAAGCCATGGATCTCACGCTATAAACAGAGTCTGTTCCTGAGACTTCTCACAGGCCAACATATTGATATATGGGGAGCTGTCCCAAGGACAGAAAAATTCTTCCCCTTTCTTCCCACTCCTAACCCAGTATATATTTATTATGATTTATATCTTTGTATCTGCAGATGTATTAGCAATATTTATACATAATATTTAGCATCTACATAACCATACACTTTGCTGCATGAGACAGCTTCTAGACTTGCTTGACCCTTATAAAATGTGTCTGTTATTCACAGGATACTGCAGAGGCCCCACAGCTTTGCAAGTATGACAGTCTGTCAATAAAACAAGCCAACCAACCTGTTTCTGTCCCAGTAGGACAAGCAGGTCCTTTTTTTCTGACCTGCTAATGTAATCTGGGTTTTTGTGTGGTTACACTAAGGAATGCATGCTGGCTCCTGGAAAGGACAAGCCACTGGGAACTGTAACACTTCCTCAACCACACAGTGGTAGGAAAAGGCTGGGGAGAAACTCCCCCAAGAGCTGGGAGCACATGCCAGCTTCCATGGGTCCAGGAGACACTGGCTGCAAGAGCTGTAGCTGGTGATGACAGCCTGGCGCCCACTCAGCTTCCAGAGCTGGTGGAAACACAGTCTGTAAGCACACAGCCATCACAGCCCCTGGCAGTCTGGTCCTGGGCTCTTCAACAGGAGAAGCAGGAACAATCTGTTGTAGGCAGAGGGAATTTTAGGTGCTAGGGGCAGTTTGAGGGTGAGGATGCACAGTTAGTTACCCCCTAGGCAGCCCACAGCCAGCTGTGTTGGCCATTTACAACTTAATGCAGACAACAGTGAGTGCCCTAAAAGATCTGATCTACTTCAGCTCTGCTTTATAAGGTCTCAAACAGCTAATTTTTAGAGTGCTTACCTGATTTTTCCAGAGAATTAAGAATAAAAATGCCAGCCACAAAAAGATACCACTGTATTTATACTTTTACCAGGTGGCAATATGCAATTAGATGATCAGGGCTATTCTCCTGGATCTCAGCAGAATATTTGCTCATGCACATGACCAGCTGTTTCATCTCTAATTAAAAAGATTTGGAGTTGGCTAAGCTGCAGCTAGATATGATTACTGTTTGGTATCTAAAAGTGTTTCAATCCATACATGAGCAACTTTTTCTCCTGATTTAGTAGTGATGGATGGAGATACAAAAAAGCCCAGGATTCACTAATGATTTACTATCATTTATTAAGTATATATGTTGCTGATGACAACACAGTATGTATGCTTGATTCTGAAATATTGCTATAGGCCAAAGATTTAGAAGAAGTGCCTTTGTAGTCTTCAGAATGGTATTATGAAAGTGAAGTACTCATGAATAATAAGAAAACTAACAGCCTTATCTGGCATAAATTAGAAAGTTCACCATCTGGTGTTTTTTAAATTAAAACTTTTGATGGTAATTACTTAGAACGCAACAAGTTTCCAAAATTTGGATTTTTGGCATGATTCTCTCCAGAAATTTAGCACTCGCATAAGTAATTAAGACTATAAATCTTACACTGGTTTGATTATGAAGATGAATCATTGTCTCAAAATTACAGCAGGAGAAGAGACTGCCAAACATGTCCATTTATCGATATATACTTACAGAGCACTGGTTTAGTGCAATCTTAAGTGAAGTGTTATAACAATGTAAAATGAGATTTCATTATTTGCTCTACAAGCATAAATTATGATCATTGCTATTGTTTTCTTGGTGCCTGAAAATGGATTTGGGATTGAACATTTTAACTGATGGAATCCAAGATTAAGTGGCAGGGCTTTCTTTGGAGCCTCTAGCCTGCAAAAATAGTCTAGCTGCAGTTATTAAAGTCCTTGTATGCCCAGAGCAAAATTTTTGCCCTTAGTGTAGCTCACTGTGTTTATTATATGTGATGTGTCAAATAGGTTTTCAATATAATACAGTGCATAACCTGACTAGAGGAAGAAGCAGCATCAAGTCCTCCAAAATCCTTAAGGTGGGGAGGATTCCTTAAAGCAAGTTGTCTGTCTTTTTTAAGCTGTTTTAAGATGCTGAACTCTGTCTATCAGTATTTTCTTTCTATTTTTTATGTATGTAGCTGAACAGTGAATAGTCACTGAACCTGGATATTCTTTCAGATTAGGGCCATTTTATGCTTTGAAATCTTAAGATCTGCACTAATTTTGGCTACATGTTCACCACAGTTTGAAATGTGGTTTTTTGCATTTATCAAGCTGTCATGCTTTGGAACAGGTAATAGAACAAGGATTTCTACTTGCTGTTTTTCTGGGTGTTTATCAATGACAAGCACTATTTCTATTTTTCAGGGCAAGTTCACCTTTTTTGAGAGGTTTCCCTTAGGGTGATAATTTTTCCAGCATTAAGGACAATATTGGCTTTGTGGTTTCATAGTGTCACACAGAGCAGACAATACCCGGTTCCAAATGCAACAAAAATAAGCAAGAAGCATGTACTCACCCACTTGCCCCTGTTGGGATAGTCATGCTCTGGATCAAAAAGGTGTTGGTGCAGTTGGTATTCCCTGCTGAACTCAGCTGTGTCTGGGGTGTTTTCTAGACACCCATCATCAACTGCAAAAGAAAGCACTGAGTGCTTAGTAGCTTTGAAACACACAATATGTGCCACACTAGTCAACAAACTTCTTAAATGCAAGCATGCAATTAAAAAAAGCATAAAGAACTAGATGACTAGAAAATACCAGGTTTTTTTCTTTTGAAACAAATTTGTCAGAATGTATTTATTTTTAAAAAACCCAAATCCTCACAACTTAATGAAAATCAAAGGAATTTATTTTCCTAGCTCTTTCCCTACTTTATGTTTTTCTTTTAATTATTGCACTTGATTTTACCTGGAATTGCATCCCATTCTGATTCAGAAAAATATTATTTTCTTTTTTAAATGTTCACAAGTAGTTTTAGAAATTGGTAAGGCAATACTTTTTAAGGTCATGGTAAAACAGCGCTGTGAGCAAAGACAGAATTTGTTTCACTAAGTAGCTCTTCCTGGAGCTCCATTTCTGGTTTGCTACTTTGTTCAAACTGGCTGAAAATAATTTCTGCATTGTAAGATCTCATAAAAATGCTATGTAGGAGAAGTTTTATGATGAAGACATTTCTGTAGATTGGTAACTAATCAGATTGGTCCAGAAACCTCCTTTAATCACAATGGATGGTTTTGTAGACAGTGTCACATCAAGATATTACCCTTTAAAAAATCAACTTACAGTCTTTTTACCAAAATAAGTCATCTTTAGCTTAAACAAAGTTTCAGCAACTTGAGGCCAGAGTAGCTTTTTGGATAGAGTCTGCTCCTGGAGCTCCCACTGCTTTGCCAGCATGGGGAGCTTGCAGTCCAAGTTCCTCTCAGACATAGCCAAGGAGATCCTACCAGCCAGGGCATGATGCTGGGCATCCAAACAGCTGCATCTGCCAGAACACAGGCACTCCAGAGCACACACCTGCAGACTTTCCCTTCTGTCCTTGTGTGTCATAATGTAAAAAGATTTGCAGATGGATTATCTTTTTCCCTCAGATGTGGGAAACAGTAAAGACTTGACTGAGTTAATTCAATGACCTGAGGAGGTGATTCTGAGTTCAACAGATCCAGCTTTCTCTCCTTTCTCATTGGGATTGGGAAAAAAATTAAATTGCCAATAGAAAACAGGGAAAACTCTTCATATACTGGCTAAGTAATTCAGAAACTATTAAAACACTTAGAAATCATTTCAGTCTCATCGGGGACAAGATAATATCAAGCAAGAAACAGGTGACAACAGTAGTGTGGTAGACCTCAGAGCATTTGTGTCTTTTGGTAGAAAACACAAAGGGCAGCTGGACACACGGGTGTCCTCTATGACTGCTAATCCAAAAGCCTTCAACTCAAGTGCTCCAGGCTTATGTATTCCTGCTGTGGAATGTGCATATGTAGACAGTGACTGGAAAAATTGTTTTCCATTAAGCAAATCCACAGACCTGATTGAGGAAGGCCTCTGGTAATTTGTATGCATAATACAGTAACCACTTGAATTTCCATTTAAGGCTCTGAAAAACATTTTAATCTAATCCTAGCAGATACTATCTCCACTCACAGCATACCTATGACTGAGCCATTTATCTGAGCAGGCAGCACTTCCCTGCAAATTTCCCCTCTGTTCAGATCTGACTGTATTAGCTTAGCTAACAACTTTTATTGCACCTAAGAAAGAAAAATTGAAGGGATTTTCAAAGGCATTTTCCTGGATGCCATGTTTTTAATTTATTTATCTAATCACGAACGAAGTCTAATGGGCAAGATAGAAAGTCCGTGTGTGTGCTCGTGTGTGTGAGAAAATCTAAACCCATCATTTGCAACTTGTCAGAAAACAGCTACAGTGAACAAACTGGAAGATGAGGTATTATTTCAGAAGAGATGAAGGCATCATCAACAAATGGGCTGTAATAGAAAACAGTAAGGGAGGACTATTTGAAATTTTGTCAAATTTTTGTATGAAATGCAAAAACACTTCACAAAACTTTTCATTAAAAATATTTTTTATTAATTCTGAGCTAGTTAGAACATTTTTAAATAAGAATACAGACAACTGTTCTGCATTATCCAAATAACATAAAAGAAGACTAAACAGAAAACATTTTGAAAGGATCTCTTAGCTCACAAATAAAAAATGAGAGAAAAATAGAGCGCTCATTCCCAGTTCCAGGTCCCAAGACAGCCAATGGGTGTTTTACTACTGCTTTCAGTCCTGGAAATCATTCCTTGGCTCAAATAACAAGGAAGAGATCCATTCTCTCAGGGTATGTGTACCTCAGGGACGCGCAGCGCAGCTTTAGTGACCCCGCAGGGCTGGGTACCTGAGGGGACACCCTGCGTGTCCTGGGCACCGCGCTGCCCGCTGCCAGAGCCCGCCTGCATGCAACGCCGCGGGGAACATCCCCATAGTTCTCCACTTCTTGGCACAGCTGCACCCTCAGTGAGCTATAAAGACACAGGGATTGGAGCCAAGGTATCTTAAATATTGACTCATGGTCTGGGTTGGAGATCAGGGCAGACAGTTTCATTCCTCTTGGCACAATGAAAGTCTCTAAAATAAGGGTAAATCTCATCTGTACAGAATAACTTTTTTCAGGGGCCAGTTTAAAAATGAACTCCCTCGGGAATATGACGCTCTCATAAATCTCACTATCTTCTACTCTGAGGTCAAGATGATTTCTTCCATGTGACCTTCCCCAGTGTCATACAGCAATACAGGACATGCACACGTTAATTAAAAAAAATTTTTAAAAAAGCTCATCTGAAACACTAAAACACCCAATTTCTCAACAGTTCTTCTCCTGGGGCAGAGAATGAAAAAACCTGTGTTTTTTCTGATCACAGGTTGTACCGTGCTGAAAGATAGGAAGATGTACAGTGAAGACAGAGGTACAAAAGATACAGCTGAATTACCTGTTTTTCCAATAGGGCAGGGATTTGGAGGGTCAGGATATCCTTGATCTTCACTGAAATCCTTTGGTACATTATCTCCTGTCAGCTCAGCCACGATGTTTGGGATATTGCCATAAGGACCCAAGTGCTGGAGACCCTCATGTGCACCACCTAGCAAAGACAATTTATGCACAGTCTTTTTATAAGATTGAAAGTACTTTAGCTGGTGCAAGTAATCTACACTTCAATTTAAAATATAATCTCTCTCTATAGATATAGAATTGTTTTAGAGACAAATCCAAGTTTAGATTTCAAGCATCTCTTTTAGAAACATAACAACGTGACCTACCTAAATCCAGTAACTTTTAATTATCTGATTAAAAATGAAACTAGGAAACAGAATCAGCCACATATTATTTGTCTTATGTTGTTTTTTTTCCTTAACTATGAAAGTTTTAGGCAAGAAAATGCAAAGAAAAAGAAATAATGAAACCTGATACATCTAAAGCATAATCATCTTCAGTCACTGATACTATTAGTGTTCATTATAGCAACTAACAACAGAAGATATGAAAAGACAGCATCATGGCAGGAAGACAATGTTAATGGCACTGTAGAAAGAAATACTACCTGCACAGCCTAGAAATACATTAATAAATTAAGTCCCAAGGGGGCTTAAGATATTAAAGTCCTTAGGGACACAGGGTATTCTAGCAAATTTGGTTGTGTACACCTAGAAAAATTATTTTTAAGGGAAACCAATTCTTAAATGTAAATTTGCATTTCCTGTTGTAATGATGAAAAGTGGTGAATAGTCCCTGTTGTTGATGGGAACTCTTGTTCACATATACCTCCACAGTAGTCAACAAGTTACAAAGCATCCCAATCAGTGACTTCACGCTTTTACGTACAAGATTACCCTTTCCCTGTGGGACCCAGGGCACCATCACTGCAGGGTTACAGCAGGTTCTGTAACTCAGAGGACACAATGATGGTCCTGCTGTGCTTGGGCAACTGCACCCAAAACTGCTGTGCTCTGGCCACCCCACACACCTCAGCCGGGTGCCTTGCCTTTGACAAGTAGGGTCTTCACCTAAAGGTCTGGGAACCAATCTCAGGCCACTCTCTGTCTCTATGCCTCTCTACAAATAATTATCTGTCCCAGATCTTTTCTGCATGCCTTACTGGCCAAATGCATCCACAGGCTAAACCCCAGCTGCTTGTGGAGCTTTTTAAATGCTATTGTACACTATTCTTTTGAATTTCAGACATAAAACGTTAGTTTCAAGCGTGTTCTTTTTCCCTGACAAAGACAGCCACCACACACACTGCAGCAATGGAGATGGTTGTGTGACAGCAAAGTAATATTTTTTTAAGCCCTATATAATGAAGGATAACAACATACAGTCAACATATGAATTCTACTAACAATGAATTGAGAGGAAAAGAAATTTGAACAATTGGAAAATATGAGTTAAAGAGTGAGTGCAGACACAACTGCTTGGTTAAATAGCAAAATCACCATATTATCACCAAATAGTCTTATTTAAAATTTATTTTTCATAGCTCCAGAAGATGTGAATAAAGCCTCTGAACATGAAAGTTGCTCCAAAAGAATCATCCAAGTACTCTCATCCCAAATTACAAATAAACATTACCAGCCTAAATCATCTTTTATACAGCCAAACATTGTAAGCTAACTTAATCACTTGCAAAAATTGCTAACAGAAGGCACTGAAATACAAAATTCAAATTCTGTATTCATTTCTACATTTAGAAGTGGCAGTTGAGGCAAATTTCGCAAATTAATTTTGCAAATGACCAGTTGGATGTTGCCATTATAGTAAAGCAAATTAGTCTATAAGCACATATATTTCCACTTTATTTGCACAATGGACTAAAATCTAATCAATGTGCTAGTTTTCCCCCTCAAGTCTCTTAAGTCTCTTATTCTGTAATGCAATGTTGCAGAAAAGATTTGCAGATATGTAACAAAACATAAAACTACCACTAAAAAAAATTCCATCTGTATTATATGGGAATTTTGCTTGTAGCCGACCATGAGACCTGATATTAAAACCAGAACTGCATTATACCAACTCTGAACTTTATTATAACTTTAGTCCATAGTCCACACAAAGATGACACTCGTAACACAATAATGCTATGGTGATGAGGTTAAAAGAAAGTATAACATACACTTAATCTAATGTAATTAAATATAATGTCTAATATATAGCATAAAATACTTCTTTTGTCCTGAGTTCCTTCACATGAAGATTGATTACACGTATGTATTTAAAAGCACCAGGTTATGATTCTGCTGTAAACTATGGCACCACATAATCAATACGTGTTTGAACGTCCTGTATACAACGTGGTTCACGATGGGACAATCCATCAGATAGAAACCTATCTGTGCTTGCATGTGGTGCAGACCTCCTGGCACCAAAGCTCCATCCATAAAGAAAACAGAGGTACTTAGCAGGCTCCAGTGTGCTATATATACATGGAAGTTTAAACCGACTGCCAAGAATTCCCTTGACTGAGTACAAACCAATCTTTTTATATTAATATAAAGGATTGCTTCCTTTAGGTATAAATGTCCAGGATCATTTGAGGATTTTTCCTTTCTTTCCAAAAGAGCTGCAGACAATAGCACCTGCTCTGGTGCCATAATTTAGCACACTTGAGTGATTTAATAGCATCAGCAAAGTTCATTCCTTATAAACTCTGATAAATAGTGCACTCAGCAGAGACTACAATAATAAAAATTAAATGCTATGAATATACCAAGTTGGGGTATTATGTACAGTAACTCCCATTAGTTGCATTAGTTTTGCTGTTATAACATTACCGATTTAAAGAAACATATTAGGATTAAATACACTGCAGCTACCAAGTCAAAATATTGGGATACAAACATACACAGTCAGCTACAAAAATAGCAGAAGATCAGTTTCTTGAACCTTGAGGCACAGCCTGAAAGAAAAAGACAAGGCAACTAAATACTGAGAAACTTTTCATAATTTCCTATCTAAAGGAATCATGAGACATCATTGTTAAATTATTAGAACTTGGACTACCAAAAAACCAGAGTAGTACAGACAATACCCTTGTACTGAGAAAGGATGAGCTAGATAAATCTAGGCTTTTTTCCATATCCCCTTACTTACATCAACAGGCTTTTCTGTGCTGCATACTAGCAAAGAAAACACTCCAAAACAATCAGCTCCCTTTCACGTGCAGGATTTTTGTGAGCATTTATTATTAGGTATTTCACATACCTACAGGATAAACTAGAGGTTTAGGTCTCTTGGGCTAAGATCAGCATTGTCCTAAGTAAGCTTTGAATTTCATTTAAAATATATGCATATATGTAGTCATCTAGTACTAGTCTTGAACTGTTGCAGGGTGGAAAAGCAAAAAAGAACAATGCCTCTCACTGTTATTATAATTCTGGAAAAGTATTTTATCAGCTGATTTCAGTTAGAGATCCTTGGAATGATTAAAAGTTGAAAGTGCATACATTTCAGCTCATTTCTTTGTAAGAGCAATACTGCCTGTATGGGTTCCCACCCATGCAGACAACACAACCTCCATTCTTGGAGGACCAAAAAAAAAAAAAAAAAAAAAAAACCACTTACTGCAGGTGTTGAAAATTTCCCTGATCAAACACATCCAATGGAAATGCTGTTAGTCCCCTGAAGTTTTAGCTGCTGCTACCCATCTATTGGTAGTGTAAAGCACAGTGGGAACAAATCTGTGGAGAGCAATCCTCCATGTCAAATACAAACAGGCAGTGCTGTCCCTCAGAAGAGTCAGTTTAAGGAAGTCCATGAGAATGGATTTTCAAAAGTGAAAAATTATTGCAGAACATTTAAAGAGAAACAAGAGGACAAATTTGCCTTTGAGTCTCATTGACACCATTTCCTATGTCACAGTGAAGATACAAATTACAATTACAGAAATTCAGAATTACAAATTACAAATTCAGAAAAGAGGTAGTCTGGCCAATCTTAGCATGGAGATACAAAATAGGAAGGATCATGAGTATGGGTTGTGAGTAAATAAATGCCAAATCCCAAGTTAAAGCCCTTTACTTAGTAAGTCATACTAGGTGCCCCCGAGCATCCAAGCCCCTCACAGATTCACAGGGGAATCTTCTCCCTGAGCAAAAATCACATCTCTTATCTTGACTTGTACAAAGTCCAAGCACACATGAGCTGCAAGGGAAGCCTGGTATAGCTTATCCCATTTGCCCAAGGTTCCTGAGGGAGAAAATACATATTAATTAAGAGATGTAATACCATATTTCCTACTTTGCAGTATCTTTTGTTAACCTGGACTATTTGTTCTTATCACTGGGAAAAATCTTCAAGATTGTTTACAGTGTCTCCTCAACAAATCAGAGATACATCTTTTTCCTTTCACAGTGACAACTTCCCATACTATCCTGCAATTTCATCCCCAGTCATCTTGCCGTATCTACATTTGTTGTCATTGTCACATTCAAAAGGAACATCTCCCCAATCAAAGGCAGGTTTGACAGAATGCTTCCAGTGCTCTTGTATGTTAAACTAAGACACCATCCACTAACTTATTTTTTCTTTTCTTTTATTATCTGCAGGGCCATCTATCATGTAAACTCTCAAAAAATCCTGAATGCAGAAAATGCATTTACATCTTCCTTATCCCTTCTAACACTTCAAAGGGCTTTACTGCCCCAATGCTGTAATTATAATTCTGCTAGCTTCATCCCAGAGTGTCCTATCCTGCTTGCTGAAATTGATTAAGCACAGGAAGTGAGAAGAACTGAAAAAATCATAAATTATCACATTTTGTCTATTCCACAGAAGCTGCTAAATAAGAGAATAGGGAAGGAGAAAAAGCATAGGAGAACAAAGAATGGAAAAATGCAAACCTAGCCAACTTCCTTAACCATTCAAGAGCATGCCTCGAGAAACACAAAAACATTACAGCTATACATGCTCAGGCATTCCAGAGTTGGCTTGTCTTCTCCTTAATGACACAAAGTTTCTTAAAACTATAAAGACTAATTTTCTATTTCTCTGCAGAGGGACAATTTTTTCTAAAGCCTTAAGCACACACATCACACAATTACTGACCTTGCTTTCAGCAAAGAATTCAGTTGTATCCAATATTTTAATTACAAACAGTACAAATATTTAAGATATTAAAGGCTCTTATTGTGAAATAGTTAGGACCAAAGTAATGCCCATGCCTCTCACAATAAATTTATAACAGTAGCTTATATGTCATTATTATTCAAATTGTATACACAATAAAAAAATCCAGAAGCCACTTGCTGACAAAGCAAAAAAAAGCAAACTCTTATGCCTGCCTTGGTTCAACAGTCCTCTAATGGACTATATTAACTTGTCCTTAGCTGAGCAGTGGCTTTTGCACTTCACCACGTGAATAAGCTGACCCTTTTTACACACACATCGTGCAGCACACAGCCAGGGGCCCTTCTGCCACCTTGCCCTGCAGCCACCACACACCAGCAGAGTGAAAAAAAAACAAACCAAAGGCAGCAAACTGCACCCTCCTGTCACTGCCACAGCACAACCTCACTACTGACCACGTGTGCAGCACGTGGGTCTGGAAAACAGGGAAACAAAAGGAAAACAGTGACCTCCTTTATCCCATGAGGGATGGGACATTATTTCAATCCTGTAAATGTAAATGTGCCAACAAAAGACTGTAACACTTTATTCACTGGCACTTCGTTCACTTGACACCAGCTGCACGAGAAGTCCAAATGCTCTGTCAGTATCAACACATTCAGAGGAAAATACTCCTTTCACTCCTGTAATGTGAAGCCTGGATGCACCAGAAATACCCAGAGCATCCATGTTTTGTCTCTACTGCTCCACTGAACTTCAGAAAATTTTCGTGTTCATCTCCCCATTCATATTTATTCAATTCCATTTTCCATGCAGATGGCTCAAAGTCCCAGCAGGTTTAAAACCTTCCCATGCCTGTACAGCTGGTACAAGGCAGATTTCCCAACTGCCCCACACATCCTCCTTGTGAGCATTCCCAGGGCAGAGCTAGAAGGCTCCAGCCTCTGCCCCAGGGAGCCAGCACCACCTCAGAGCCCCAAAAGCAGAGGCCTTGCCACACAAAACTGCCCCAGTCAAGATGAGGCTTCTCCTGCACTTGGATAAAAGCACTGGCACACCAGGAAGATGCAATAGAGTGGGGAGATGAAGTGTCACTCTCACTTTTCAGCCTTCTGATGTTTTCATTCTTGTGATGGAGTTTCTCACACTGTACTCTTGTAAACATGCACATGTTTTTCTAACTGTCCTTTTGTTTTTCATTCCTTCTCCCGGGAGGAGAAAGGTTTGATAGACTTTGTCATTGACCAGTGTGGTTGGAGAGGATGTAACTTCACCTTCCAATCAATGGTCATTCCCTAAACTCTATATAATGTGAAAACCAAAATAAAGTTCTCTCTTCTTCTTTACCTTCACTCAGCTGTGTCTCTGCATTTCGTGGTGCGCACTGGAGTGACAATGAAGAGCCATGGCTTACGGGTAAGCCCAGCTCCAATGCTGCTCTTTGGTGCTGCAAAAGGGACTCAGATGAGCTAACTTGATGTAGTAAGGCATCCCAAGGGATGCTTCTTCAGCTGACAACATCCTTCTTCTCGTTCACCCCTGCAGCTGAGAGCGCTGCTGAGTGCACACACCATGGCAAGCACAGGGAGAAAAGCTCTGGAAACCTTCGGAGTGCCAGAGATCCTATCTCCTGGCACAACTCCAAAATCAGGAAGAGTAAGAGTCTCTTCTCTAGATTTCTAAAATATCTCTTCATAGAACCAAGAAAACTTAAAAGAATTTTCTTACTGCAGGTTAATTTAAAATTCAGGTGGGAGCATGGGAAATGCAGCTGATTTTGAGAACAAATGCAGAAAGGTATAAATCCTAGCTCACAGAATCACAGAGTATGTAGAGTTGGAAGGGACCCACAGGGATCATCAAGTCCAACTCCTCACTCTGCACAGCACCATCCCCAGGAGTCACACCCTGTGCCCGAGAGCATTGTCCAGAAGCTTCTTGAGCTCTGTCAGGTTTGGAGCTGTGACCACTTCCCTGGGGAGCCTGTTCCAGTGCCCAGCCATCTTCTGGGAGAAGAATCTTTCCCTAATATCCAACCTATTGACAACCTCAGGCCATTACCTTGGGCCCTGTCACTGCTCACCACAGAGGAAAAATCAGTGCCTGTCCCTCCTCTTCCCCTCATGAGGAAGTTGTAGCTGCAATGAGGTCTCCCCCTCAGTCTCCTCATGAGAGACAAGCAGGGAAAAAAATCTTTAAAAACAAGAGCTCATCACAATTTGGCTAACCTTCACTGAGAGATTTCTTAAAACACTTTGGGACCATATTGCAGTGGTAGATGGAACTTTATAGATTCATGTTAGATTTCTCTATACCTTCTGCCAGTATTAGAAAATACAGTTATTATAAAGCATCAGACAATACTATCTGAAGCTATCATATTCCCTCTCTTCTTCAGGTTTCTTACCTTTCCTACTGGATTTTTCCCTCTACTAATATGTACAAAAAATAATTGTGGCTACAAATCCCATTCTAATTGATTAATTATCTTTAATATCTTACATGACAAGCTACTTAATTCTAAATCCCTACACACCTGCCATCTTTCTTTCCCAAAAGCTGTTTGACATGGGACTCTCTCTCCTTTGGTGGCATCTTTTAAAGATGACTTTATGAATAGCAGCACTAGCATGTACCACATAACAGTGGTTAGGAGGAGGTTTTAAGAGTTGGAGTCACTTTATCTTCTTGGTTCCTCAGCAGAGGTATGTGATATCTGCACACTCTCCTGCAATCACAAGAGGAGGATGTTCCAAGAAAAGGTTTCAAAGCCTCATATCTAAATAAGTTCCTCAGTCAGATCCACTTGCAAATAACAGAGATCTAGAAAGAAATGGGGATTAATACTCTTTCCTTCTTTTGTTCTCCATTGACTGACTTCTCTGATAAGCACACTAGATTTGAGAATTTCCCCTGCATGTTCCCAGCCACACTGAGAACACAGGAGTAGCACCTGCACCCCTCCTGCAGCTCTGGGGTGTCAAGGAAGGGCAGATCCCAAAGTTCAGTCATGGCAGAGCTGATTCTGGTCACATCTTCTGCCTTTGCTGCATCCTCAAGAGGGACAGTTGTGAAACTCATTGAGGTAACCTGGTATGACCTCCCCTCAGCAGCACAAGCACCACCTTGGCTTTCTTATTATTCACTGCTGGTCATGGCTTATAAATTCATATGGAATAAAGACTATTACAGGCCAAATTTCAAAGATTTTTCCTTAATAAAGTCACATCACCTCAGCATTTTCCTGTTTGTGTAGTTAGATGTATAAACATTTTATGTGCAGTTTCTTCACAGACTTGTGCCACATCACTCAGATAAAAATCCACTGTAAGCCACTGCTGTCATTTGGCACCAGAATTAGCTTTTAAATTCAGTGATTAGCATTCTAAGGCATCTCTCTTATGACATCACTGTCTGACACTCAAATTCTGGTTACACTTAACACTACAATTTGTTCAATAAAATGCAAAGAAAATAGGTATTTTTAGCCAAATCTATACAAATCCAGATATTTACATATTGTTGTATAAAAAATCGTAGGTTTGTCACTTTCATTTTATCTTAAAAATTTGAGATGTCCATAAGAAATTTTGAAATAGCATTTTTTGGGCTATTTAGATAATTAAAAAAAAAAAACAAAACCCGAAATGACCACACCAAAACCCACAACTACAAACAAATCAGCCTCTCTGGCTGTGGGAGGTCTGCCCCAGCTCAGCCCTGTGCAGCCAGTCCTGAATTCCAACACTGCTCCCCCCAGGTGCTGGCACAGACTTTGGCACAGAGCACCTGAACTGGAGCAAAGAGGGTGCAGCCATCCCACCACACTGCTGTGTTTGCTGACCCCCAGATACCCCACAATTATTACTTGTAGTCACCCAAGGAAGTCCAAATATACTGGGGTATAAGCATAGCACATGTTAGCCTGAAAGTGAACACGTGCAAAGGTCATTTCTGCACCGGGTTCACTGAGGGAACTCATCAGCAAAAGTTTTTGCAACTTTCTAATACAAAGATTTTACTGTTCTTGTAGGAAACAAGTACCTGGCTTGCAGGTATGATACAGGACAGACAGCAAAGTAATACACTTATTTCCTAATAAGGAAACCTTTACTTTTCTTATTAGTAAAATAGAAACAAAATAGACACGATTAACATGCATGAGTAATCTGCATAATTTTATGGACAGTAGGTTTGCTGTAGAGTGTTATTTGTACAGGAATCGTGCTGACAAGCCATTGATTACCAGTTGTTAGTAAACATATTTGCATAATGTTCCAGACTCTCTTGAATTTTATCATCTTAATCTGACAAACAGTAGCTACACTTTTCTAAAACAATAAAAATACTTATTTCCTTTCAAAATAATCAAATAAAGCCCAGCCTGTTTCCAGTAGCTATGAGGAGTCTCTGCAGGAGAATCAAAAGCCTCCCTAAGAGGCATGGTATTTTTAAAGTTTCCTTATACCTGCAAACAATCACAATTTAAGAGACATCATTCAATGTTGTCACTGAGGTTGACAGCATTGTGCCTCTTCTGCAGCCCAAAGATTTCAGACTCTGGGCTGTCATGCCAGCACCTTAACCAACAATCATTTCGTTTGAAGTGGTTTTAAGAAATAAAAACAACTAAATCAAACACAAACAAACCACACAAGAGGCTTTCTGTTGTACTGAATTTATGGTAGGCAATGATATTTGCAAATGGAAAATGGGACTTCACATTTCCAATTATGAAGTTAATTGCTATAAACTGCTCAAGATGAGCTACTGGTGCCCCCATGTGTTTAACTGAGATTTTTACTGTTGTCCTATGCAGGGTATAATAAGCCTGAAATTTACATTATATGCTTATTCCCGTCCACTCCTCAGAGAAAGGAAAACAACTGAAAACCAAACAATAAAAAACAACAACAACAACAAAAACCTTAAATATTGGCACAAAATTGTAATCATGCAAAGAAAGAAAAAATAGTGTGGTCTCTTACTTCATAAATGCCCTACCAGACAGAAAAATTAACTTATTTGTTTTTTGAAATGTTGAATGCATTTATTTTATTCTTTTGTTCTCTTTTAACATAGATGCAGCCCTTTCTTATCTGTAGACAGTTTGAATATAGCCCAGTAAGGCTTGCATAGTTTTTAGTGATAAGCTGAACAATAAGTACAGAAACACAGTTACTCATGAAAAATTCCTATTTTGCTTTTCTGTGTTTTCCAGTCTTTTTATAGATGCTGCTAAATGACTCCAATATAGATGGATTAACAAGGAGAGTGAATATTATTAGAGAAATTAGATTAGTTAATACAGTTAATACGAGTTTATTACTTTTTGGAATCAGGGATTGTACAGAAAGAGAAATGTATTAAGTGGCCAGCAAAAACCAGCTGCTCCCAAGACACCCCTTCCAGGTACTAAAAACATTTTCACTTGACTCATTATGCAGGATCTGTTTGGTCCTGCCATGCTGCTGTGCCATGCACCATCTGCTGGCTGCAGTATGTGAGCACAGGGAATCAGCCAGCAAATTCCCATTTCTGGGACATATTTGCCCAATTCCACTTAACCAGCAGAGCCCTAGCAAAGGAAGACAGCTCACGCTGCCTCTGCACCTCCCTGAACTTCACAGTAACTTCCCAGTACATTAAAATTTCTATCAGGCATTTTCTAGACACTACTCCTATTTTAGCAGCCTAACCTGAAGAAACAGTAAATTGACAAATGCAAAGTTAAGGAGAAGATTAAGAAAAAAAAAAAAAAAAAAGCCACGTGTTTATAGATTTCAACATAAGAAAAGGCAGAAATTTCTTTCAATTAACAAGCTCTAATTTTTTTTTTAATCCATCAACAAGAAAACTATCTGGTCACTTCAAGAAGAGAACATATGCTCCTAAATGTATTTTCTGAAGAGTGTCCTTTTTTTAGCTTTCTTTGGTATAGAACATGTTTGTGACTGCACTTTCTACAGCCAAGTCAGCCTTAAACTTAATTCAGGGGGAAGGGATAGGGTGGGTGTGAAGGTAAGGATGGGAATGATCATGTGTAGTTCCTTCCAACACATCCACCCTCTGGTTTTTAGCATTTTAAAGTCAAAATAGAATGATTAACACCAGAATGGTGAGATGGAAAATGAGCACGATCAGGAAATCTGCTTATGAACTAACAGAATAATATTTTGGTGTATTAAATTATTAAGCTCTTATTCATGTAAATAATAACATGGAAAATGCTGTTATAATAATCACTCAATTTTGCGAACATTTCATTATAATCAGGTTGCTAGAGTAAACTTGTTTATACAATGGCAGCCTAAATTTGTTTCTGAATTGCAAAGCCATAAAAATTAATTTTTCCTGACAGTATGTTGCTTGCAAGTGCATACAATGGGTGAATTCTTGGCCTTTTGAAAGTCAGTGGTACCTCTGGAACTGTGGCTCAGCTGAAGCTGATGGCAATGACAGCTATCAACACTGCTGCAGGTCTGTGCTGCTGAGGGGCTATTTCTGACAAAAACCTGTTGTTAACTAAAACAATTTTCTGTAGCAGCATACTAAATTTATTCAGGTCTAATTGACAGAGGGTTGTTTTTATGCTGAGATGCAGTATCTAGTCAAAATGAGAAACAAATGCACACCAGAGCAGTCAGGGCCTTAATGATGAGAATGCAGGCATGAAATGAACCTGGTTTTAAAATTTTTACTTTGGTCACTGAAACCTGCAGTTTCAAAAGTGGTTGGAAGTCAACACTTCTGGCAGCTCAGAATTTCTGATAAATAATATGCCTTTCATACCCAACTTTGCTGTCTATTACTTCCAGGCAAAAAAATCCCAATGAAGACAGGAGAGTAGTTCAGAAAAGCAGTTGGTGAATTACCACTTTGCCATGATGGTATTTATGATGAAAACCCTGTTTTTCTGTGACACATTCTAATAATTATAAAACCTCTTTCTTTCCTTCCCCCTTAGTTTTCCTTTCTATTATAATGTAGAATTTTTTAAGCACTTGCACATGGAATTATTAGCTAGTGATAACAGTGTGAATATGTTATGGAAAGTCCATAGGTGAATTCTTCAGAATGTACTGACATTATCTAAAAATGTATGGGCTTGTTTTTTCAGAATGAAATGCAAGTTTTGATGGATTAGCTATCCTATAATTCATGGTCTATATTTAAAAATAGACTCATGGTGAAAATTCACTGAATTATATGTACTTTTTTGAAAAAGCAGAATGAGAAAATATTGTATTCAATGATGTAAGATAACATTAAACTTGAAACTGCAAACAACACTTTCTTAGGCTGAAGTTTCTAATCAGATACTTTTAGACTTATCTATAGATAGACACATCACCACAAGAAACCAAAGAAAGAGTAAGTGATTACTACCTGAAAAACTCACCACAGAATAATGTTGCTATAAAAATGTTGTTATAAAAAGCAACATTTGGTACAAAGGTCTGACTTGCTTGCCTATTTCTACACTGACTGATAACATTCACCCCACAAGACTATTTTGCTTTTGCAGAAATTTCTCAACAGCGTGTTAAATATCCATGGTAGGCTTGAGGAAAAAAAAAAGAAGAGAATTATCCTCACCTAAATAAGAGGGGAAAGTTAAATCAACTGGATTTATCACCTTTCAGTTTTACTCTGTTGCATACACAGATAGATTTCTTTTATTTAAAAAAAAAAAAAAAAAAAAAGGAGAAACAGAAAATGTTTGTCCAACCTGCTGTTAGTGGAAGGTTGCATGGATGACTGGAAAAAGAGCATTACTTCAACCTCACAAACACTAGAAAACTTTTGATACTTATACAAAGAAATTCATAGTCTGCTTTTGCTAACGCTATAATTAGAAATTAACATCAAACAGCTTAGATTAAATATTTGCCAGAGATTCAGACTTGCTTATATTTTCTAAGGTTTCTCTTTTTAAAGAAATGTCTAGGGAAAAGAAGCAAATGGAGAGTAAAATTACTCACTTCTCCATCTGTCCCAATTTCTCTATGTATGAGCATTCATAAAAGGAGAAAAGGGCGCAGACCAAATTATGCTCTTTAAACTTAGTCTCTGTTATTTAAGTTTGCAGAAAAACATGTGTCCATCAAAGTTTGTTTGGAAAATATATATAAACTTAGGTCTGCGATTATCTGGTAGAAATGCCTATTCAGCTGTAATCCTCTCCTCAGCCTCCATTAAAGCAATTGTATCTGTTTGGCTAGGATAGTCTGTAGATCAGAATGAGGATAAAACAGAGAACATAGACTTATGAACTGTGGAGTCTTACTACACTCTGTGAGATTGATTTAATTCTGAGAGGAAGGTTGAGGAGTTCTGCCCTGTTTTGATGTTCACACATAAACAATAATATTTGGAGTTTCATACCTTCAACCTCTTGCTGTCATGCCAAAATAAAAGCTGGTTTGTTCAGCTAAAATAGCAACACACTGAAACATTATCCCAATATCCTAACATTTGAGGCAGATATTTCAAATTATTTATGTAGCTATAAAAGACTGATTCCAAGGAAAACTTACACAGTGTGAGATCAGAGCTACTGGCCAAAAATAACAAAGTTGAGCCCAGAGCATTCATCCCTGCAACATGGTTTTGAGGTGCTGCTTGTGGACACAGGGAGAGGAGCACCCCCAGTGTAAGGTTTATCCCTTTATCTCACATGGCACCACAAACACTTGATCTCTTCTGGTTTGCAAATGTTTCTAAAACTCCATAGAATTTGGACTCTATAGATAATGTTTGTTTCATGTGAAATATTTATGTAATATGTTTATACATAATAGTCAGGAATAATTTAGCAAACCCATTATTTTGAGGCACTAGAGATCAGACAATGCCAAGACAACATAACTTCTTCTGCAAAGCCTGTACATTAAAAAACTCCACTACTTCTGCCAAAAACATTACATTAAGGAAGGTGGAAGATCGGTGGTGATTTTAAAACAAAGATCAAGCAACAACATGGTGAAGAAATCTATGACTTTAAGCTCAGGATATTCTTTCTGTATCTATTAAAAAACCAATTAATTATTACCAAAGCATACTAAAAAATTAATCATAACTCAAAATAGAAATTAACTACCTTCAATGCTCTGAGGACCAACAAGATTGGTAGCCTGGTGTGCTGGATATTCTACCCGGGGTCTGGCAATGCCCAATTGCTCCATAACCCCATGGAGGAGCCTCTGAATATCTGCTTCAGTAACCCTGTCAGGTGTCCTAGGGCTGTGGCTAAAAGCTGAAGCCAATCCAAATGCCAGCAGAAATACCATGTTGCAAAACAAGGTAGTTATCATTGTGGCAGCCACTTTCATCCTGTCAAAAAGAAAGGAATTTGGTTATAAATTATAGTGGGGGGAAAAAAGTCCTATACATGTGGTGGAAATACCACCTGATCTACTATTGGACTTCACTACCACGGGTTCTAGGGGCAGCTGGAAGTCTAGCCAGCTGGAAACTGGGTGGGGGGAGCCAGGGAGGGAATAGGGTGGATATGTTCTTCTCTTCCAAAAGAAATATTAAGCAGCAAACTGCAGAAATCGATTTGCTGATTTGCATTTCCCCATAACATTAATTAACAGTCATTGCAAACAAAATGAATCTACTTTTTCGTTTGACGAGAATACATCATCCACCCCTCCACCCCCGGCATGTTTATTGTGCTATTTATAAAGCTCTGGTGTAAAAGCCAAGAACTCTTCACCCAGGAACTGTGTTTTCCAGGCTCTATTCTTGCATTGCCTGAAAAATCAATAAAAGGAGACTGACGAACAACCTGGATATATTTTGTTTGCACCTTAAGACAAAAGACTTCCAACGTCATATGCACCGTCTTTCCCACCAGAAGCAAATAGGTTTCATTTGTTTCCTTGAACCCCTTTCACTAAATGTCTGCGCAGTGTAGTTTAATTAGGGAAAAAAAAAAACAAAACCAATAACAACAACAACAAACAAAGACAACAACAAAAAAAAAAAACCGACAAGCAAGTACCACTTACTGTCCTCTGATAGGCTGAATTTTAATCAGAATGCTTGTTTTCTTAAAGCTCCTTTCCTCCTCACATCAGAGACTAATTAAAATGCATCACTTCCAGTCCCCTGAATAAACAAAACCCCCTCGAGTTCCCCTTGTCTTCCCTTAACACACGCACAGCTGCCTGATTTCTTCACGCCAGACGTTTAAAGATGCTCCAACGCTCCAGCCTCCGACTCAAGGCACCTGGAAACGTTTCTGAGGCAAAAATGGCTGAAAATCCCAGCGCTGGGAATATTCCCCGCTACGCCTGTGCGCGGCTCCCCCTCCGCACCACGCTCCTCCCGCAGCCCTCCCGCTCCATCGGCCTCTGCAGCCTCCGCTGCGAGGGGAAAGATCTGCTTTTCAGAGAACATTCCCGCTGCCCTCCGCACCGCCGCGCCCCTGGGCAGCTGGGCCGTGATCCCTTCCCTCCTCCCGGCCCCCGGGCAGCCCGGCAGCAGCCCGGAGCCGCCGGGCCGGAGCGCCCCGCTCACCTTCGCTCCCAGCGCGGCTCTGCGGGGGCGGCGGCTCCGCGGCCGCGCATCCTCCGTGCGCAGCCACGGCCGGGAGCTGCCCGCAGGTCCCCGCCGCTCCTGCGGGGCTTTGTCCCACAGAGACACAAAGCTCGGGGGGATGTTAAAAACCCGCCTTTTCAACTTAACAGTCTAAAAATAAAACTGAAGGGTTTTGATGCATTAACGGTGACAGAAGTAAGATATTACATATTCCTGGGAGAGTATCCATCTTCTGCTGTGATTTCTGTCTCTAGACAATATGATCAATAGTTTACTTAGGGGATGATAGTGTTACCTAACTGCAGGTTTACAGGGTAGCAACACCGCAACCATCTCCAAGGACTTGCAGATAAATGGTTCCAGATTAAGCAAATCCAGTCACATCATCCAGTGCAGAGGTTACCCAGAAGATAACTGCAAAAGTATCTTGCTAAGTGAAGTCTCCCATCTAACACACTTGGCAAAACGGTAGCCCCTAAAGGTTATTTTATGTATCACACCTTCACTGCTACTGACAGGAATGCATCACATCCCAGTTTAGTATAGCTATCCACAGAAAAACTCTGAGATTATACCCCATAAACCACAACAGTCCCATGAACTACACTTGCACATGTAGATTTTTTTTTTTTTTTGGTGCTGGTGTCTGGTACATTATGCAAGGTGTAACTTGCAGGATTAAGCAGTAGGGACATCCACTCAGCACCCTGTGTTTCCTTCTACAAAACATAATCAACTTTGTATAAAGGGATGTATGTCTAAACTGTTCTGCAAAACCTCTAAAAACAGAACCTAAACTTTCTTTAACAACTTTTTTCTGCTGCACTTTGTTTGTCAGGGCCCTACTAAATTCCCCCTAAGAAGCCAAGTTTAGATGTTTCAAGATTAGCTTGCATGGATGATCGAAAGTAGCTTTCTGCTCCTTGTAGGACAGACACACTGTTAATATGTTCGTATACTTTGAATGCTAATGCAGCTTTGACAATCACAAGTCTTAGTCTTCTAAACAAAAATCAGCGTGACACAGGAGTCAGACCTCATTTTCTTCCTGACACTGCCTTTGTCTCCTTCTATCCTATTTCCAGCTCCTACCTCCCTGCATCAGCCATGACAGCTGGAAGTTGTTTTGCTGATCCTTACCTTATCTCAGTGAGATGATCCAAAACACTGGGTTTTTGGTGGAACTAATAAGAGTGGGAATTTTTTTTTTTG
>VXAX01007444.1:417281-439002 GCA_013399835.1 Leptocoma aspasia | reverse complement strand
GGGGGGGGTTTGTGCCTGCTAACTCTCCCCAGGGACCAAGGTTGAAAGCAGTGTTCTGCTGAGGATCAGGGCTTCCCAAAACAGGCAGAGAAACACCTGGACTCCAACACAACAGACAGTGCTCTGGTGCCTGCTCAGCCTATTGAGGGATCTGCCAGCAGCAGCTGAAGGCAGAGGTAGGAGCATGTTGCAAAGAGAAGCAGCTTCCTCTTTGCATGGTGGCCAACTGCCATATTCACTCCTTTGCTTTGTGAAACTGACGCTTCCCATTCTTAACCACAACACCAAGCATCTGGTTAAGATGTTCTCATGGCTGGCTGCCTGGTACTAAATTCTACAGCAATGAACCAAGAGTGAGGCAGGCCAATTCAACTTGCAAGGTGGTGGGTACATGGGGAAGGAGATAGGGAAGAGAAAAGAACTATTCTGATCAACATACCCTTTTAAGAAGTTCAGAAGACTAGTGCTGCTAAACTATGCTGCATCATGCCTTTTGCTAGTTGTGAGAATTACCAACATGTAGCTAAGGTGAACAAAAAGGACAGCCAGAACAGATCTACTTCTGGCTTCTGTATTTTTAGACTTACTAATTTTGGTGTCTACAGTGTGCATACAACAGCATAATCTAACCTTCCAAGTAATTATAGAAGAACAAGCTCAGAAAAGGGAAAAAACAATGGTTTTATTAAAACCAAAAGTATCCAGTGCTTCAGCTCTAACATTTTGCCAATAAGCAATTCACACATATAAAAAGCTAATGAATGGTTTCAAGTGTTTACCTAAATAATTTTACAACTGATGACAGACAAACAGTTTTCATTCCAAAAGATGTAAACATTTGCTTGTGCAAATCAACCTTTAACACACTATGGCTTCTTACATTTGTCTCTTGCAAAACTTTCAGCATCTAAACTCAGCTTCTGCACCACTCAGTTAACATAATTCTACAGCTCTAAAAATAAGTTAAAACTCCCCTCTCATATTAAGATAAAACGTTTTATTACTCATAACTGAAAATACTTGGTACCTACTGCAGAACACAACACTGGATGAAGTTTTAAGACTTTTAAATTCTTGAATAAACTGCACATTTATTTTCCATGTGTTCTAATGATTCTCCAGTGTGTGCACATATGGATTATATTTTGACACTTACGTACTCAACAAGTAAAATATGCTCCCAATTTACTCCAACAAAAATAAAAAACCTTGTCTCAAAAGAAATAAAGCTCATATGAGGTCCAACTTAGTAGTATCAAGGGATGCTACAAGACACTTAAAACTAAAAATGTAAATAAATTTAACTACTAATACTCAGCATCAAAGCACTTCCCTTCATACTTCTGTTAGATTTGTTTTAAATATTTGAGAAATTGTTTTTGAACTTGACACTTAATCTAAATACTGCAATAACCACTTTGGGAGATGCAGCATGTTTTTAGAAGCTGAGATAATCGAACCTGAGATCTAACACAAACATTTGTGTTAGATTATTTACAGATTAACAGATTATTTTTGTTTTGTAAATCAAATTCATTTAGTTGAACTAACATTTACAGAAGTTTCAGTAAATGAAGGAAACGTCAACATGGAACAAATTGCTATTTGTACATCTTCACAACTCATTCATTTAAAACAAATGCAACATTACAAATAAAAAGAACTAGAAAAAATATACAAATTTAGATTTTTCCAAAGGTTAAACAAGTTACAAAGAACCCATTTAGCCATCACATTTGATCTTATAAGTCTACTGGCTTTGCAGTTGGTAGCAGTTTTACTTCAGATATTGGATTCTTTGGAGAGCCTCTATACCGAACTCTTTCTTTTCCTGAAGAACTTCTTGTGATCATAGATTTTTCTGGGGCAGCACCTGGAATATTTATATTTGCATTAACTTTCAAACTGGATTTAACCATTTCATGATTGGTTAGATCTTCTAGAACAGACTTGGAAGGATGAACAGCTGCTTTTTGTTCATGGATTCCAACAGTTCTGACAGAAACATCAGGCTTGTCTGATGGATTTAACAGCTTGCAACATGATTTGGATGTTAAGTCTAGCTGCTTATGAGCTACAGAAACTTGGTCACATGTGCTTTCACTCCTGCGTGGCAAAAGCATGGAATTCTTTGAGGGCTTTTCTGTGCAGGGGAATAGGGCAGAATCATAGCTCAAAGATTTAACAAGTGGTGAACCAACACCACTTGACTTAACCGTCTGAGAGCTTACAGATTGTCTGTTAGCCTCCAAAAGGGAATTTATTCTTCTTACAGACTGTCTAACTGGAGTACGTTGAAACTTCAGAGGTGGTTTAGTTTTGCTTGCAGAATTTGGATCATTTAATGAAAGCTGGTTGAACCACTGTATGTGGTCAGAAACCTTCCCGTGGTCAGGAACAGTCGATGTTTTAGTTAAAACTTTATCCGAATTTCCAGCTTTCAAGTATTGGTTGCCCATTTCATTTTGTGATTTGGGCAAATGTGAAGTAGGCAGCTGTCCTGCCAAAGAAGGTTTAGCAGTACCCTCTTCCAAATTACAGCACTTTACCATACAGTTTTCAGCTGTTTGTGAGTGTATTAATTCTATTTCCTCTTTTCTTCCAGAGAAATCTGATTTGTCTAAATTGTCTTTTGTTGAGCTGTTCTCAACAGTAAATTTAGGTTCCTTGGCTAGTACTTGAGGCACAGGAAGTTCTTTTACTTTTTTTATATCTGGTTTTGGGACCTGAAGTTCAACCTCAATAGAAGTTTTGAAGTTTCTTTGTTCCAAAACACCTATTTCCTCTTTTTTTGATTGCTGTTTATCAGCAGCAGCAGAAGATGGATTAAATTGGTGCAACAGCTCTCTGGATTTTACATTTGCTAGATTTTCAGAAACTTCTTCCACTAACAATTCTTTTGCTGAACTGAGCCCCGAGTGACATGGAGTTTCATTTAATATTTCACTTGCTACAACTGAGAGGGATGATTTTTTATCACCTATCAAATCGTGAAGAATACTCCCAGATGCAGAGAAGGCTTGCTTGACTTTCAGTAATGTTTCTGTAGTTGAATTACTTTTGTCTTCACAAAGCACAAGTTCCAAGTTGTTGTCTTGTTTGCTTACAGTTGCAGATTTGAATTCATCTGGAATAACTGGCGGCTTTCCAAACATCAAAACAGATTCTGAAGAGCTGACTCCCACTTCAGAGTGTCCAGGCAGAATTTGCTCATTCCTGCTGATCACCTGAGGATCCGTAACAGCAGGACTATTCCATGACATTCGGTGAACTTCTTTATTGTGACATTTTGGAGTTAGCAAGTTTTCTTCTGACTTGCTTACATTCTTTGAACCTTAAAATAAATACCACAGTGTTTAGGAATAATTTATTGTGATTTTAATAACTATAGACCAAATTCTTACTAAAAAATAATTTTCAAAGCAGCACTGAATTTAAAGATGCCATTATGCCCTTAAATTTCAGAAATGTAAAAAAAGTTATTAAGTGAAATAGCGCATCTCCTCTCATTTAACTGAGCTACTAGAATACACTAGAAACACAACAAGCTTGTTCTAAACCAATTATTCTTCCCAAGAAACCCTTAACATACAAGTGACTTTTGACTTAGCTAGAAGCATACTTTTAATCCAATTGCTTTTATACTTTTATTCAGAAAGTTGCTTTTGCAAAGCAAAAAAAATGTTTTCCCCATCTAATATATTTGGTTAGGCAATTACCTTTCCTAGGGAATTTTTCATTAACATATGGGCTGAAGAGTACATCTCTTCTTGCAGATTCAGTTCTGCTTTCCAAACCTTGCTGACTTGCAAGACGCCTTCCAATATTTTCTGATCTATTGCCAGCTGCACATCCTGATACAATATTCTTGAACAAACAAAAAGTGTTAATTGCTTTTATACAAACTTGTAATTTGGAATCTCATTTACAGAGGAAGCTTCAGCAAAACCGCTACACAAATCAGCCACAGCAGCCTTGTCTTGGCCATACTTCCCTTGGCTCGATTCTCTGCAGACGTAGGTGGGGAACAGCCTCCCTGCAGCCAGGCAGACCTAGCCACACTGAACAGAGTGACTCTGCACAGGCTCTGCCAGGTCAGGCACTCAGCAACTGGGAGACCCACTGATCACGTGTGTGGTGGGCTGATCCCAACAAGCAGACAAGCTCCCATCCAGCCACATGCTCACTTTCCCCATTCCCCAGCAGGATGAGGGAGAGAATTGGAAAGATGAAAGGAAAAAGGGACACACAAACACCGTAGACAAAAAAGCCCAAACCCATACATGATGCAAAGATCATCACTTACAACAATCAGGGCAATTCTCAGCAATCCTCTGAGCAGTGGCTACTTTCCACAAAAGATCCCAGTTTTACTGGTAAGCATTAACATTACATGGCATGGAACTGCTCCTTGGTCAATTCAGGTCAGCTGCTCCCTCCCTCAGTGTCTTGCCTCATGCCAGCCACACACAGTACAAGCTGATCTCTTACTGCTATGCAAATAAACCTCAAGCTTCTTGTACTTGAAAGCAAGCAGGTTCAATTAACACTGGGATCCCTCCATTACAAAATACATCCTTCCTGCTCCTGAAAGGCAATGCCCCAAACTTTGGATTAAAATCTACAGTCTAATGAGAGGACTGGGTACTTACCATTTCTCTATTGCTTTTCCCCAGACCAAATTTCAAGCGTAGAGACCTACGAACCATTTCTTTTCGACTTATCTTTGGAGAAAAACAACCCGTCTTTCCTGATTCAGCCCTGGAAGGACACGAGGGAAGAAAGGACATAAACTCTTTAGGAGGAAAATGAAAACATCCTGACATTTATTTACAGTTATTTCCTCCAGTTTTACTTTTTTTATTGCCTTCTTGTCCACTTTTCTTAGTAGGCACAGAAAGCTACTATACCAGATCTTATTTTGAGCTCAATTTTGCAACATCAGAAGATCTGGTGGTTTTAAGATTACTATAAAAATTTACCAAAGCCAGTAATTTTAGAGACTGATTGAGATAATTATTAAAGGGATCTAGACACATCTTTTCAATTTATCTCTAGGTTTTGAGTGTTAATTACCTGTATAGTTTTTTGCTTGCAAGTCTTTTACTTCTTCTATTCCCCGTACTGGACACATGATTTTCACCCACGGTTGAAGGAGATAGTGAGGTTTGTGATGACTCAAGACACACACAAGGACTTGCTTCAAATTGAACTACAGGGACAAAATTATATTTATATGAACTTAAAATAGTCACATTTTTTCAGATAAAGACTTACAAGTTAATACAACAAAGAACAGGTTTTTAAACAGCACAATTTTTTTGCTTATTTTGTAGAATGCTGGCTTGAAATTACTTTGACTTCCACTTTAAAATGAAACAAAGGTATTGCTTGTAGTGTCCATGAAAGTGGCTGGAATGCAATTAATTGCATACTACAGATATCACCACCTCAAGTAAGTTTCCACATTATTATCATCAGATCAGTTCCTCAAATTTAAGAGCTCAAGAAGAAAAATTAGACAGTCTCAATATTTGCAGTGCACTTTTTTTACATAACTAGCCAGAGCAGCTAAAGCAACAATGAAAGAAAGAGTTGCCTTTTTTTACTACTGGACATTTTATGAAACACATGCATCACTGCTATCTTTATAAAATGTCACTGCTTTGCTTATCCATAGAAACAAGAATTTCATGGAGAACATGAAATGATTTAATAAGAAAAGCACTAAGTTTTACAACACTCATCTGAGGAGGAAAAAAAAATCAAGCTAAACAGCCAATCTAGAAATATCCTTCCATTCTAACTTCAGTTGGCAGCACATTAAAGAACCAAATAAAAATAAACCAGGATTTTCAGAATAGCCTGATGGTTGGAAGCACTCTAGTAGAATCAAGTGGTACTACAGCATTGTCAAACAAAACTAAAATTTTCTCTGGAGTTTTGAGACATAGCATCTACAGGAAAAACAAGAGGTGATAGGATACAAGACAGAAGCTTTATAAAAGCAACAATTACATTTCACGTAGAGCTAAGATCAGCTATTTAAGCATTTAGGAGACAGAAGGCTAGAACTTTCAAAAGGTTGGAAGCATAGGCAGTCTTCATGGGTTTGTGCACCAAGAAAGAAACAGGAGTATAACCTGAGTGATCCATAGAGAGTAAAAAAGGTAAAAGGACATCAGGATTGCAAGTATGAGAGATTAATAGAAAAAAAAAAAACAAGAAAGAATTTGGCTTATGCTCAATCCATGTAACATGAGTCACCAATGAACATAAACATACACTGTTTACCAAGATGGGGAAGTAGTGCAAGGAACACTTCAGCAATGAGCATCAATGACTGTCTAACAAGAAT
The DNA here is from genome assembly GCA_013399835.1 of Leptocoma aspasia. Lineage (NCBI taxonomy): Eukaryota > Metazoa > Chordata > Aves > Passeriformes > Nectariniidae > Leptocoma > Leptocoma aspasia. The sequence continues at coordinate 432,644 of VXAX01007444.1, read as the reverse complement.
AAACAGCTCCACTCTTAAATTAAAAGCCACCAACAACCACCTCAAGCAGCAAAGAAAAAGTGATGGCACTGTACCTGATGCTGGTGTTGAGCTGCTGTTAAATATGTTACTTGGTAAAAACTCAAAGGCAAAACTATGCTTAAAAGATCGTCTCTTCTTGCTGGACAAGCCCTGAGAGCATTCAGCTGGAAGTTTCCGCTTGGTACTTGGAGTAAGAACCACTGGAGTCACTGATGAAAGGACTGAAATTAAGAAAATCAAATATGCAGGAATATCTTAAAAGTTGGGAGAGTTTAGTAAACGGTTGTTCATGGTTTTTTTTTTTAACTCTGAAAAAAACTTGCAAAAAGCTTAGCCAAAGTGCATGCATTTTGAGCAGGCAAGGCAATCAATATAGCTTAGGGTTTGATTTTTTTATTTTGTTGGGATTTTTTGCAAGTTTAGAGTACCAGAAAGGAAAATCCAAACCCATAGATTAATAAAACAACATAGGTATTAGGAGGAAGTAAATGCATAGTCATTTTCTGAAAGTTTTAGAGACAGTAAGTGTGAAAGAATTTTAGCCCTCGCAGATTCATTCCAAGGATGACAAAATGCTGCACTACTGCACTGAAGCCTTAGTGGTTCATTAAAAAGCACAAGTCTGGTTGGGTAATCCCCACAGAGCTAAACCACACAGCCCACTACTGCAGCAATTGTAGCTGAGAATTACAGTAAATGCAGTATCCTCAATAAATATGTATCTATATTCCATTTTAAACAATTTAAATTTAATCACTTGCCTTCAACTAAGTTCTAATTCTTTAGTTTAAAAAAATTATTGAATATAGTTAACAAATCCAGAAGATACTGCATGGGCTTTACTCAGTACCAATGCACCAATACCTACCGCTTCTGTCTTGTTGAGGTGTAGTGGAGGGTGTTCTGCTAGATTTAAATTTATTCAATGCTCCACTAACAATATCTGAAATGCAAGACACACCGAGCAATCAAATTTAAATGTGAAGCTTGTCTTGCTCTATTTTCAACTCACATTTAACTTCTATTATTTTTTCAGGGAGAAAGAAAGCAAATGAGTTTAAATGCTTGTTTTATGTATGGAATATCATAACACAGAGATCTTCCCACCAACAGTTTTTATTGCTTTCACAATAGCTGAAAAATCTATTTTCCTTAAAATAAAAATTATTTTAGAAAACCAAACAAAAAACCCAACAAACAGAGTAGAGAAGTACAATACACAAAAAACCATGCCATGGCTAAACATACACTCATACAGCCTTAATTTCAACTGCTGTCAGGTTTAATACTCCAGGCACATGAGCTAAATATATACCTATGTTTTTATAGCAATACATAAAAGATCCCTCTGCAGTGGATTTAAATGAAGTCAAGCATATATTTTCCATAGTATTTCCTCTAAAAGAGTGCAGAACTGAGAATGTACCATTTGATTTATCTGGCAAAAAAACCCAACACAACCCTGTTGAAAACTGAAAAAAACCTCACCCAAAATCCCAGATCCATGATACCAGAGCACACAGTATCCAGTAATAACCAATTCAGATTTACACTTCAAAACACAAATTAGCAACCCTAATTCAAAACACACTTGCCATTTGCATCCCTGCTTTCTCATATCCTAACTTCTCAAAGCATATATTAAAGTACCACTTCAAAATTAGCAACAACAACAAACCAACCAACCCTTTAACCTTCTGCAAAAGGATCTGAAGTTGACTCAACAAAAAGCCAGAATATTAATTCGGCTACACAAATCCAGAATAGCTTCTTTAGTAGAGAACAGACTAGAAAACTCTGAGTAAATATACAATAATGTGATTCCTGAAGTCTTACATAGATTTTGCAAATCAAACCCAACCAGTTTTGAAGACATCTGTTCTGCTTGTGGAAGAAGTAAGTGCTTAGGATCAGATTACCTGAAGTTTCAATTCTGTTTTTGGTTTTGAAAGTTTCACAAAACATACCTACCCCCAACACTTCGGTGCCTCCTCCTCTTACATTCACTGGGAGATTCATTTTCACTGTCTTCGTGGCCCCACAGTGAGGGAGTAGATTGAAAGACATCAACACCCAACATTGAAGGAATCTTTTCCAAGATAAATTCTGGTACTTGTCCTGCAACAGTTGAGAAATACTTTTTAAATTGTTCTTCAAAGTTGAAAAGCCAAGCTGTGCACAGGTTGGTGCATTGAACATGCTGATAAGTGTTTATCATCTTACCGATTTCTGCCGCATGGTCAATAAGCGTTTCCACCACAGCAGCTTGCAAGCGAATCCTTTTTTCTGTACTAGTGGACATCTTTTCATTTTCATTCGAGTGCAAGAGGTTAGGAGCAAAAATCACTGCCAGATTACTGCTATCCATTCTGTTTTCATGTGATCTTAATAAGAAAAGGCTTTTTAAATTCAAATGATCAGAATATACGCAGTGGAGAAAGAAAAGACCAAATAAGACAAATGCAGTTAAAAAATAAAAATGGACTCATTCACTGGAGTGCTTACATGATAAGATTAATGTATAGATTTATGCATTCCAGGCCAGATAATTGCACAACTATGTTATTGAACTCAAGAAGTTATAGATCCCACTCAGTTTTAGGGAGTACAAGGTAGCAAATTATGGTACTTCTGCTGAACAAAGCTTGAACAAAGTCAAGTCTCCAGTTAATTAAGTTTTCATAAAGAAAACCTTGGATTTGTGAAATAAAAGACTGTGACTGAATTTAGTGAATATCTGCAGATACAAAAGTTTAAAATGGCAAACCACTCACAGAAAGTTACAGCACTTGCCTGGACAGAGAAGTGGTTAGGGGAATTCAGAGCTGTTTACAAGCACACCCTTTACACTGACCTTAAGGACACAGTTCTCAGAAAGTTGAAGAAGTATCTCAAAGCTGCAATTGTTCTGTCAGCCATCAAACAGGACAGCAATATGGTTGCAGTTTTTTTCTCATGTCCAAGCTGCTGAGCTTTGCATAGGCCTTCCTGCAGGTGAGGTGGAAGGATGGGTTCTGGCAGCTCTCTAAAGAACTGCTTGAGAAGCCCTGCAACATCACATGGCAGTGCAGCTGAGAGGCAGTTTTCACCTTGATCCAGTTTACTCTGAAATTTTTCATAAGAAGCACAATTTAACGTCTTCAACATATTGTCAGATTCCTAAATTTAGGCAGTAATGCTCTAGCCCGTGCCACAACAGACAATCCTATCTTCCCCATGGTTAGTTTCAGCCTTGTCATGTTTTACCAGCTACATTATCTACAATGAGACACAGGCAAGGTTGTCAGACCATGTGTGTTTATTTAGAGGTTTCCCATCCTCCCTCCACCAGGAGAACAGTGCTAAACAAATATCCCCAGAGCACCCAGTGTGCACAATTGCTAATGAGTTTGTTCAGTCCCAAACTATTCTCATCACCTAGAAGGCAAAATATTTAAAAGAAAAAAAAAAAGGGGGAAGCCTGTCAGCTTCTGGACTAGATCTATCATTGCTAAACCAGGCAACGTTACCAATCTACTTCCAGTATTAAAACTTGTATATGACTGAATAGAGTCCAAAAATTAAAACATGCTCAAGTGAAATGCAGCTTATTAAAGAAAAAAAAGCAGCTTTAGAGAATACCTTTAAAGCTTTTAAGCGAACAAGAGATCCAGACTTTCTGAAGAGTCCCTCAGTATGAACATGTTCTTCCAAATATTCACATGTATCAACGAGAAAGCTGAGAAAAGAACAGTAACATAGTTCTGATGCTCAGAATAAAGCTTGGGTTTTTTCCCACAAAAACTATTTCACCATTTTTTGTAAAACTTGGTATATAGAATAATTTTCCTCAATGACAAGAATATAAAGAAATACAACTGAATAAGAGCTCTGAATTCCCTGTCTAACTTCTGCATTCCTCCTTTTCTACCTGGAACTATTCTTATATCCCCCAGAAGCTCTAGAGGCCTGGAACAAATATTACATTCCTTCTTCTGACAAGGGTTCAATACCATAAAGAGATCAAAGTAAGCACAAAATCTAAAAATACATTGTTAATTTACCTTGGAATATAACCATATTCTGGCACAAGTGATTGTGGCAATGCATGAAAAGATAGTCCAAAGATTTTACCCTGAAATACAAAATTCAAATCATGTCATTTGAAAGTTGATATAATTACCAACTACATATTACAAAGAAGCACACATTCCACAAGTAGACATAAGGGTAGTTAAGACAAAAATCAAAGTCTTTCAGATAAGACAGATAAGAGGTATTGTCTGGAAAATCACTGTCATCTCCAGAGATCTAAAACTATGCTGATCCTAGTTGCAGGTAACACCCTAGATGATTGTGAAAGAGTAGAAAGCTTTTCTGTAGTATGTCTTACACTTCTTATTTTACAATAAGTTAGCTTTCTTATAGGACTCACAAATCAGTAAGGATCTTAACCAGATTGTTTTGGAATCTCACCTTAGTTTTTCAAATTGACTATATCCTATTTTTCTTAAAATTAACACAAGACAATTGAAATGACTTTTTTTTTTAATAATTTTTTCTTCATCTTAGTCACTCTTTTGGGAAGGATTAAACTCAACAGAACAATCTATACAACTGTTCTGAACCTCATGTTTAGCACTTGTTCTTAAAAAACTCATCTCTGCTGCCTTACAGCAAGACATCAGAGTATGTTACATATTAGAAAATAAGTAAAGCTCATCAGTCATTAGTACTGATGCTCACCTAGAACATCAACAACTTCTACATCCTACAACTTCTACTTTATGTTTTTTATATTCATGTTTACAGAACATGCAAGCCAGTCCCTCTCCCAACCAGAAGAGGTCTGGAATCATGCCAAACTTGTTCTTAGAGCTGAATGCACATTCTTAGTCATTCATAGCTGAAATTCAACGTGCTGACCATGTTAGGAAAACAGTTAATCAGTAACTAAGCCATTAGAGCCAATCTAATCTGTCCTACAGAAAACAAACACAACAGAGTCAGGAAAGAGAAGCAACACATCTGTCATTGTGTTCCAGGTTCCTACTAAAACTACAGAAAGAAAATTAACTCCAAGAGGGAATGTTTTTTCTGTATGAACAAGATTACATACTAGAAAATTCCAGTGGTTTGGAATTCAACATTTAAAATTCCTAACTCACATGCTCACTTCACTAGGTTCTGTTTGAAGTATCAGAAGTTGTGATTTAATTTCTTGTTAACAAATAATAAAGTTAATAAAATTATGTCTGCTCCCTCATAACAGAAATAAGACGTCCCTTGGCAAAAGAAATGTTATTCTGTAGCTTTTCCTACCTTGCTCAGTAGTTAAGCATACATTTTCTTCCTTGCACACAATTTAAGCACTACAGACAGCAACAAAGACATCATTTATCAAGACATACATATATAGTTCACAGTTCTTCTCTTCCCTTCAAATGGAAAAGGAAAGTCTAGAACCATATGTTTGATACTGACAAGGGGAAGAACTTTTCTAACTTTACTCTTGCTTTCCTCCTTTCCAAACAACCCAACTCAAGCACGTCTTCCCAACTTCTTTCGTTTGCATTGACCAAGGATTACTGCAGCACTGTGTAATGTCTCCTCAGCCTTACAGAAAGCTCAGTCTGAGGAAGTTCAGCTCTGTGCCACACCAGTTGCACAGAGATCTTGTTTAGGACTTGATCGTGGTCCACACTTTATAAATAAATAACAGTCCTGAGACAGAAAACACTTTTTTCCTTCATCAAATTCAAACCAGACATTTAAGGTAACGGGAGAGATTTCATTCCTGGACCGCTGGCAAATCAAGGCAAGAGCTGCCTGTGCCAAAATACTTAGTCATGCCTTGTACTAAGAAAACACGCAAATAAAGCCCTTCAAAAAACCCCAAAATCTAAGAAATCAAGTAAAAGACACACAGCTTTTAGAAACAACACCGTAGCTATATTCCAGGAAATAATACAGTTACTAAGGTTTGAATTCCGTGGTGAGTGACACGTCAATCGCAGCAAAGCATAAAAAGCTCTTGCACGGATCAGGGGCGAGCGTGCGTGTTTCAGTGGCCAGCAAGTCCACGGACAAAAGAGGAACACATCTCCTTCGCCATCTGGCCTGGCCGGCTACACGCGAGTGCCGAACTGCCGGGGCGGGGGCGTGCAGCGCCACTGGGCCATTGCCTTCCCGCATCATAGCACGGCCACATAACGGGGAAAGCGGAGAAAATCTCTCTCCCCATTACGGGAGGCGATGCCCTGCTAGGGGCTGGCAGGAGCCGCCGCATTACGGGAACGCCTCCGCTGCCGGAACCAGCGCTCCCGGCGACAGGACCAGCCCCGGGACCCGTGGGAGCTTTGGCTCTGCCCGGCCCGGGCAGCGGCGCCCTTGGAGCTCCCCCGCCCCGCTCACCTCCGCGGCTCCCGGTGCCTTGGCCGCCGCCGAGCAGCTCCCGCTCTTCACCTTGATCCCGTACGAAACCCGGAGCTCCTCCAGCACCGCCAGCCGCACCAGCCTCCGCCTCTGCTCCGCCATCCCTGCGCCCCCCACCCTCTCTGTCTCTCTCTCGCCTGGCCCGGCCCGGCCCCGCCGCCCCTCAGACCCCGCCGGGCGCCATCGCGGCCGCGCTCACCGCCCGGCTCAAACCCAGCGCGCGGCCCCGCCCGCGCCGCTGATTGGGCCGTTCCCGTTCGAAATCAGGCCCCGGCCGCCCAACGGCCACGCGGGGCTGCCCCGCCGCGCCTGCCTCCGTGCGCCGCCTCTTACTCTGCTCGGCCAAGGCCCCCGCGCGCCGCTCGCCGGCGATCGCGCTGGCTGCCTAAGGGCCAGGAGGGGCGGGACAGTGGGAGCGCCCTCATCCCTCCGTCTCCGCATCGCCCTCATCCCTCCATCCCATATCCCTTCATGCCAAACAGGTGCCCGCCCCTTTCCCCCACAGGTGTCAGTCGGTGCCGAGTTCGGGGATGGTTCAGCTGGTCACTTGGAAACACCTGTCCCTTTCTCCGAAAATAAGGTTCAAATAAAAGCTGCAGTTTTGTGGGTAAACTGGACTCTTCCGGTACCTGATGGCCAGGGAATGTCGGGTATCGGCACAGAAAAAACGTCGAGGTTCTTCCCATCTGCTTCTGTCATTGGCATTGCTTTCCCCGGCATTACCTGGGCTCTGTGCGGGCCTGCCCGACGTGATCCATTGTTTCCATCCTTATCTGCTGACAAAGCCACACTCTGCAGTTTAAGTGACACTTGAACCACTAGCACCAAGTTCGGCTTGTACTTCCTGAATTTGGGTTCCCTTGCCCGTTCCGTACAGTGAACTCAAGGCACCTCCTGCAGCAGAGTCATTCTGGGCTTTGTGCTCTGTTATTATAGGAAGACCGCTTCCTTTTTCACGTGGTGGGGTTTTTTGTTTTGTTTTGTTTGTTTTTTGGGTTTTTTCCTATTCCAAAGTAACTCTTCAAGTGCCAACAACACTGCAGTTAACCAAAGGCAGTCTTTCCGTATAGTCAGAAAAAAAGCACTGTACCAAAAATAAGCTTTCCAGCTTTTGCTTCATAAGTGTTCTGTTACTAGTTCTAAAGTGAGTTTTACTTCGCTGAGAGAAAGACTAGGATTACCACAAATCTCAGACACAGAATGGTAACAAACTTGTTACAGTGTTCCAAAAACTTAGGGACACAAAAGCTAGAGAATAAAAAGAAAACAACTAATTATTTTCCCAATATCAGCAAAACGTAAATGGGAAAAAACCCTCTAACAAATTATACAGAAGAAATACTTAGCAGAAGTAATAAAAAACAGATTAGATACAAATTTTCATATGTAAACTGCCATGATTTTGATTATGGATGGCAAAATCATGTCATTGTAGAAAAGTAATATTCCTCTAAATGTGGTTTTAGTGTAACCTTACTGTAAGTATTATTATCTGTCCTGGCATTGAAACGTCCTGGCATTGAAATGGCACAAAAATACAAAATTTCAACACTAAAATATCACTAAATTTCTCTAAATATGAGAAAAATAAAAGTAAAGGAATCAAGTAAATAGCTACCATAAAATGTAATTTAAACAATCTCTATTTCAACTTAGTTTTTTGTAGTAATGATGAATTACACAAGAGGGAGCTGTGACTGGATAAATATATTAGAACTTTTCATATTGAGTATTTGCTGTTCAGTATTCACTTAGGAAGAAACAGGTTATGATGGTATGTACTGCATTATTTTTTTACTAAAAAAAGTGGTGTAAGTAATTTTTTTACCTTTTGCAGGAAATATTTAAAGTGACAGTATTATCCAAATTTTGTCAACTCCATTTGTCAAATATTTTAATATTCTTTAGGTGACTATTCTGGCATGTTTCTGTTTTATTTGCAGGTAGAGACTGGAGCAGGAAAAATTACTTTGCAAATAAGAACTATAGTTTTGCAACCAGTTGTAGCATCCCAACTCAAATCTGTCACACCCGTTTGAAATTGAGTTAGGAAAAATAAACAGCTGAGCTACAGCCCACAAAAAGGACTCGATGAATTCGCCATTTCTTCAGAACAAGGAGAGGTTCCATTGTTTAATATTATTCATTTTTCCATGTTTGTGAGTACTTTGATTGTATAATAATAATAAACAGATTTTTCCACTTTTCTCCAAGGAAATCTTTCCCAAACTGGTTGCAGGAGGGGCCACTTGAATTTGTTTTCTAGAGGAGACCACTTCAGAAGTTTCCTCCCAAAAATTTGCCCTCATCCTCTCCGTGCCCCAAATTGTCTCAGAATTGACATGCCAAGCTTCTGGAATTTTGAATAGTTCTAATTTTATGCAACTATGGGTGAAATCATGTCCTGAGTGAAGTAAATTACATCATTCTCTTTCGTCATCACGTGGGCCAGGCTTACACTCATTTTTGCTTGTTATACATAAATGTTTGCATCCACACACAGACACTTTTTTCCTTATTCGTATATAGGTATATGTTTACATTTTGGAAAAAAACCCCAAAACATGAGCACCTACATTTAGTGTGGTATTTTGTGAATTTTGGAAGTTACTACAGAAATGACAGCTTTGAAAGAGAAGTCAAATGCATACTAATAATCTCATTTCAGTAACCACTCAGAACAGTTAGTGGTCAAATTAACCAGAAAATCAGCCAGAGGAAGTAAAACCAAGCTACTCCAAAGAGCAGGGTAACAGGAGGAGTAGGAAAAACAGACCTTTCTCCAAAGTACCCCCTCCCTGAACATTCTCAGAACTCAGTGGGAGGAAGTGTAAGTACCCCACCTTCTAGCAGTACAAGGACTTATTTTGTCTTATTTCTTCAAGAGACAAGCTGAGGGAAGAAAGGCCATAAGGGCAGACTATGAAAAGTAAAGACCACATGAGGAGAAAGCCAGGCTGTACCATTCAGGAGAAACTCTGAGAAGTAGCTGCACAAGGGAGGTTCAATCATTGATGTCCTCAGAGTCTGACTACTAGTACAGTTCATTCTCAACATCCCTACTTGTTCTTGGCTGTTCCTGGCTTTCTCTCTTAATGAGGAATTATTTCCTCCAATTCCCACTTATGTTAGTTATGTTCATTTTCCAGCTCCCACTTGCCCTGCTGCTTTATCTTGTTTTCACTAAAGAATTTTGCCCAGGACTGAAAGTGCTGAGAGGTGATCAGTCTTATGCTATGATGCAATACTTGCTACAATTCTGAATTATGTCAGAAGTAAAAACAATCTGGATGCCTGAATACCATCAACATTTAAGGTTAACTATATCTCCTACTTCTGTGACTAATTTGATGAAAACTATTTCCAGATGAAGAAAATTGTAAGGAAAAGTATTTAAAGGGTATTTGAAGTAAGAAAATAAAGTTAGAATTTCCTCTGAACCATGATTTGAAGATACAATACTTCTATTTAACCATGTTTTATTTGGGTTATGAATTTGTCTCAATTTACCATCCTATTATTTCGTGTTTTTTAAGAGACTATAGAAGAAAACCAGATACAACAATGTTAAAACTTCAGTATTAATTGTATAAATTGTTAATTCTACATCTGAATTTGCTCCACATAGATATTTCTTGGGGACAGATTATGAAAGCTAAGTTGTTCAGGTTTGAATATTCTATGCTACGAATCATCAGTATTATGCCTGAAATGTTCTAAAACTTTTTGGATTTTGTGAAAAATATTAATTGAATTTGTTTTTTACATTCACTAGTGCTATGGTCGAATAAGTTTTTCCAATGAGATTTTGGAACAGCTCTCAAAGTACAGCAGTATACAGCATGCCTTTCTTCTCAGGGTCACAGGACCTGCCAGCAAACCTGCTCCAGCTTGGGCTTCTCCTTCCACGGGGCCACAGATCCTGCTGGGAGCTTGCTGCAGTGTGGGCTTCCACCTCCTTCAGCCATCCACCAGCTCTGGCATGGGGTCCTTCATCAGCTGGGGGTGGACCTCTGTTCCACCATGGACAGCAGCAACAGCTGGACAGCTTGCCTCACCGTGGTCTTCACACAGCCTACAGGGAGATTTCCCAGTGCCAGGAGCGCTGCATCCCCTGCCCCTTCACTGACCATGGTGCCTCTGGAGCTGTTTCCTGTACGTGTTCTCAATCCTGTCTCCAGCTCCTGCTCTGCAGCAGGTTTTCCACCCATCTTAAATACGTTATCCCAGAGGTGTTACAGCTGTCCTGATGGGCTCAGCCAGAGGCAGTTCCATCTTGGAGGTGATTGGCATTGGCTCTGTCAGACATGGGGGAAGTTTCTAGCAGCTTCTCACAGAAACCTTCCTTGTACCCCTGCCCCCCGCTGCCAAAACCTTGCCATGCAAACCCAGTAGAGGTTTTTTCTCTGAAGAGGTATGTTTTTGATCCATTGAAGCAATCATGCTGAGGATGCATTACTGAGACAAGACATTAATTCTGAAGACTTATGGTTCTGGAGTTTAACTTCCTTGGGAGGAAAGGAAAGCTTCAGACTGGTATAATTCTGCATGTGAAAAGGAAATTTAAATTATTCTTATATTACTCCACATTTATAGAACACTTGAGATCAGAAGTGCTTCAAAAACTATTTATAGGGCTCGGTTCACCTGCTGAAATCCTGTCACTTTCAAGTACAAAGGCATTGACTTGGGCAGACCCCGAGGCAAAAGTTAGATGAGACACTAAACATGTCTTGTGTCACAAGCTTGTCACAAGTTTTCCAGAAGGCTATGATGCCTTAATTATTGATTTACTTATTTATGGCGACACGTAAATTTTCACAGATTGTCATAGACTTTAAAGAAATAACTTATATTCACTAGTGTGATCCTGTTGTGTATTACAATCCAGTAATTTATGTCCTAAGGATAACAACTGATTGTTAGACATTTTTTCTAATGAGACAATGATGTCTATTTGATCCTTTTTGGCACAAAACAGTGAACATTTCATTCCTTGGAAAAGTCTGTAACGGTTATGAAACTGTATAAAAGATGGATTTAAACCTCTCCTCCAGCTGATAAAAAAGCAAGAATCTGAAACTCCATTTTATAGTCTAGCCAGTCCTATAAACTTAGTTTGAGGAAACTTAGCAGATCATTACTGGAGCAAGGTTTAGGATAAGGAACTAATTCCTAGCCTTTCTAGTTTATTTTCTAATTTCAGACAACCTTTGATATGAGGTAAAATAGAAAGAAAAATGGCCCTTCTTCTGGCAGATCATTTGGCTATGTTCATATTTCAGGTGCCTCAAGAACATAAAAATCAAAGAACAGGAAGTTTAGATACTCTAGTCCTGGGTGGAAGGTGAGTGGGGGTTTAAAGTTGCTCTTTTGGACTTGTGACTGTAGTGGGATCTCAGGTGGAATGCAGCTGCCCAAGTCTTCTGTGCAGCACCCAATGCTTTAGTCAGATACACCATAGCATTTCTGAAGTTGGAGCTGTGCTGAAGCCTTTACAAGTTTAACTCCAGGCCCAAACTTGATGTTTTTTCTCTTCTGACTTTTGATCCCTCTCTCTTAATCCGTGTGGGAAGGAGAGATGGTAAAGCAAGCAGTGTATGGGAAATTAAATTGAGAACAAAAGTCTGTCCAAATTATGCAACAAGGATCATTATGCTATAAAATTGCTCTTCAAATGTGGCTGTCATTGAGAGGTATTAAGATTTCAACAGTTATTTTCTCGATGAAGACTTAATTTCTTGCATAAAAAGGTTTTTAATCTTAAAGCAATGCCTACACAATTAATGTCCTTTGGTTTTTTGAATGTTTGAAGAGTGCTAAAGGATTTAAATGTTACAAGAGTATTGTTCATCACTATACATCAGTAGTATCAAAGTACTGTCACAATAGCTTTAGAATTTTAACGAATTACAAATGCAATGCATTGCTAGGTAGAATGATCACTAGATCATTTTGCAATGGAACGTATGTGGTTTTAGGAACTCAATGCAGGCTTGAGGGTTGTGCTTCTTTTTCTAGGGCTAGAGCTGGGTTGGGCAAAAACAAGCAGTAACTAAATTTCTTCTGCCAATTCAAAAGAGAACTTTACTGGAAAACAGCAGAGAACAGAAGCCACAGATTCCCTCTCGTTAACTCTGTTTGCTGTTTCTCTTGGGCAATGGGATGTTCCTGTGTCCAGTGAGGCAGAAAAAAGCTGTTTAAATATTCCAGCAGGGAGAGTATTTGAAGAAATAAAATCTGTAGATAAAATCGTTAAGTTTCACAGACTGTACAGTGAGGTACATGTCACTGGAGGGCTCTGCTGTGCATGTCTAAGTGTACTCCTTGGCCTAGAACAGCAACCTGGTGTGTGGTTTTGAGTTAATTTACTTTGAAGAGCATACACAGGGTTTCCTTTCTTAGTTTTCCCCCTAGTCATCCTATAATCATCAATTACACAATTGTTCATTGCGGGGTTATTACAATACCCCAGTGCTCATCTTTGGAGTTGCTTTCATCTGATTTCTTTATATAAACTAACTTTTCTTTCCGATAGTAGAAAAGATAATTGCATAAGAGAATGAATTTTCACTGTTATTTTTGTTACTTCTCTTTTTCCCCTTCCCTTTCTTTTAACACATTTTATTACAAATGTGCCTGCTGGACTTAGCATGGACTTAGACTTTTCCTAATAGATCCTATTTCTTATTGGGTTTACTTAGCACCTATGATAGGTGCTAAGTAAACCCAATAAGAAGTAGGATCTATTAGGAAAAGCTTGGAATCCAAGCAAGCAAGACAGTGGGGTTATTATTAGGTAGAAGAGGCATAGGTCAATGATATGGTTTGTCTAGGAAGGTCAATTGCTAAGCTAAACATAGAATCCAGATCTATTGGAATTCAGTCCCATTAACCACATACTGGCCTCTTTTTTCCTAAAGCATCAGTAATTCTGACTGAGTAGAAGAAGTGGTACTGTGTGACTTAGACATACATTACTCCTATATGGCCTGATCCTGTTACCTTTATAATAAGTACAAAGACCTCTAATGGCTGTGGAGTCCAGCTCATACTGGAGACCAAATCACCAAAGAAAGCATATATTCAAATAAGCTCACACAAACTATTCAGCCAACATACCACATACATTTTCACAGGTAGGGGTTGGTTAGTAAATAAGGAGTAAAACCAGATGTCAATTTAGACAGCGGCAACTGTTTTAAGAGACCACAATATAACTTCTTTACCACCCATTTTTGGATCTGAATTAGTCTATTGACAAACCGTTAGAGAAAACCAGACACAAACATGCAGTATTACTGTAGCTGGAAGTAGCATGGTCACATTTATTACTGCTATTTTCATTACAGTTACTTTTACAAAGTAAAAGCGCTGACATTTCACTGTCATAAGGGATGTATGTAAATGTAGTTTTGAAACAGTCATGTTACTTACAGAATCACAGTTCTGAAAACTCTTACACATATAGATACCTTTCTATTATTTGTGGGTGGATCTTTATCTGTTTTACAGACTCAGCATGTTTTGAGTGCAGAGAAGGTCAGGCCAGCTTTCTGTGTAGGACTGTGTGAACTGGATCTCTGCAGTGCAGGTATGTCTGGTGTGGTCACTTGTGTGCCAGGCTCGGGGCACAGGTTTTGTCCCCCGGGGGCAGCACCACGGGCCCATGGCTCTGCAGCCTCCCGTGCTGACACACGTGTATGTGGCTTCATTGTGTGAGCCTGCAGGCTTTGGAAACTGTCTGCACTTCCCAGCTAAGTGTTAGGAAGATATATTCTTCTAGCTTTATTACCTAAATATTACATTGTGTTTATTTTAACTGTGTTCTCTCTCTCTTCACCTTAGATAGATGATAACCGAAAGTTTTAATGTAACATAGTCAGCAATCCCCCCGAAATAAACTTGAAATTTCATGTATGAAAACTGTTTCTTTTAAAATATTAGACTTGTCTGCTCATCTATTATTTTCAATTATTTCAGAAAACTGAAAAAGGCTAAATACAGTAAGAATGAGAAGGCAACAACCCAGAAGAAAAAAGAACAGAAAAGCTCCATGAGACAGCTAATGAAACATGCAAATAGAACCTACTGGTGTATACTTAATTTTCTTCCATTCTTTGTGATCTCTGGAATTTTGCACTGTTTTTATCATGACATTTCCAAATATTTCAAATTTTCAAATTGCCATGCTGGACTTTTTCCACATCTTTACTCTACTAACAAAAGCAGTTCTAATTATATATATATAGCTATTTTTATGCATGTTATTTTAAAATTTATTTTATTTTTAGCTACTTACTTTCCCTCTAAAAATACACATAAGATCAGCACTCATCTAGGAAATAAAGAAATTCTTCTTTTGTTTTTTTTGTCTCATGACTACTGATCAGTTTAGATTCTTACTGCATTGAAAACAATTACCTGCCTTCCACTTGAAGGCATTCATGCTGATGTCAAGATGTGTCAAGATCTTTTGCTGTGCCACCTCCAGTGAAAGGCTGTCAAGGTGAAAACACTACGTGTCATCCTAGCTTCCCACGCTACCTCCAATTTTAATTTACTCTTAAGTTGCCACAGTATCTTGTGAGTCCTGTATTCTATCAAGTAAATGCTTATAATCCATATTTCCTTCAAAAATAAATAAGAAATAATAAAAAATGAATGCAGCAAAATAATGAAATACTGCACTTTTGGGATTGTGGTATTTGTTTTTTGTAGAAGGAAGTAGAGAAAAGGAGAGTGAGACATTTCCAACAGAAACAGGCTATGAATTGCAAATGCTCTTGGAAGAAATCTTGCAAGGAATGGAAGACTGGCATCCACCAGCTCCAGTGTCATAGCTGTAGGACTGCTGTAGGAATTTTTCTTTTACCAGACAGATACTTATTTAAGTAGCCTACATTGTGTAATCCTCAAAGAAGCAAA